>CM055908.1:12762840-12765340 GCA_029582155.1 Panopea generosa
GAGCTGTTCAGATGATGATGATGATGATGAAGATGATGATGTTAGTTGTAGTTGGGTATAAGTGAAAGTAGTTTATGTAATAACTATAGTATGCTGATGTTACAAGTAGCTGTAGTAGTGCATTAGTATCAATACTGGAGCTAAAGATGTTGATGATGTTGGTGATGATGATTATGTTGTTGATGATGATGATGGTGGTGGTGGTGATGGTGATGACACTGGTGTTTGCTGATGTTAGCAGGAGTTGGAATATGGGAAAGTAGTTTATCTAATGATATAGCATGCTGATGTTACATGTAGGTGTAGTTGTGCATTAGTATAAATACTGCAGTTAGAGATGTTGATGATGATGATGATTATGATGATGATGATGTTAGTTTGAGTTGGGAATGAGGGACAGTAGTATATGTTATGATTATAGAATGCTGATGTTACATGTAGCTGTAGTAGTGCATTAGTATAAAAACTTCAGTGTGAGATGTTGATGATGATGATGATGATGATGATGTTAGTTGGAGTTAGGTATAAGGGATAGTAGTATTATGTAATGACTATATCATGCTGATGTTACAAGTAGCTGTAGTAGTGCATTAGTATCAATACTGCAGTTAGAGATGTTGATGATGCTGGTGATGATGATAATGTTATTGATGATGATGATGGTGGTGGTGATGGTGATGACACTGGTGTTAGCTGATGTTAGCAGGAGTTGGAATATGGGAAAGTAGTTTATCTAATGATTATGTCATGCTGATGTTACATGTAGGTGTAGTAATACATTAGTATAAATACTGCAGTTACAGATATTGATGATGCTGATGATGATGATAATGTTGTTGATGATGATGATGGTGGTGGTGATGGTGATGACACTGGTGTTAGCTGATGTTAGCAGGAGTTGGAATATGGGAAAGTAGTTTATCTAATGATTATGTCATGCTGATGTTACATGTAGTTGTAGTTGTGCATTAGTATAAATACTGCAGTTAGAGATGTTGATGATGCTGATGATGATGATAATGTTGTTGATGATGATGATGGTGGTGGTGATGGTGATGACACTGGTGTTAGCTGATGTTAGCAGGAGTTGGAATATGGGAAAGTAGTTTATCTAATGATTATGTCATGCTGATGTTACATGTAGGTGTAGTAGTACATTAGTATAAATACTGCAGTTACAGATGTTGATGATGCTGATGATGATGATAATGTTGTTGATGATGATGATGGTGGTGGTGATGGTGATGACACTGGTGTTAGCTGATGTTAGCAGGAGTTGGAATATGGGAAAGTAGTTTATCTAATGATTATGTCATGCTGATGTTACATGTAGTTGTAGTTGTGCATTAGTATAAATACTGCAGTTAGAGATGTTGATGATGCTGATGATGATGATAATGTTGTTGATGATGATGATGGTGGTGGTGATGGTGATGACACTGGTGTTAGCTGATGTTAGCAGGAGTTGGAATATGGGAAAGTAGTTTATCTAATGATTATGTCATGCTGATGTTACATGTAGTTGTAGTTGTGCATTAGTATAAATACTGCAGCTAGAGATGTTGATGATGCTGATGATGATGTCGTTGATGATGATGATGGTGGTGGTGATGGTGATGACACTGGTGTTAGCTGATGTTAACAGAAGTTGGAATATGGGAAAGTAGTTTATCTAATGATTATAGCATGCTGATGTTACATGTATGTGTAGTAGTGCATTAGTATAAATACTGCAGTTAGAGATGTTGATGATGATGATGATTATGATGATGATGATGTTAGTTTGAGTTGCGAATGAGGGACAGTAGTATATGTTATGATTATAGCATGCTGATGTTACATGTAGCTGTAGTAGTGCATTAGTATAAAAACTTCAGTTGGAGATGTTGATGATGATGATGATGATGATGATGTTGATGATGATGATGATGATGATGATGTTAGTTTGAGTTGGGTATAAGTGATAGTAATATTATGTAATGATTATATCATGCTGATGTTACATGTAGGTGTAGTAGTGCATTAGTATCAATACTGCAGTTAGAGATGTTGATGACGCTGGTGATGATGATTATGTTGTTGATGATGATGATAGTGGTGGTGATGGTGATGACACTGGTGTTAGCTGATGTTAGCAGCAGTTGGAATATGGGAAAGTAGTTTATCTAATGATTATAGCATGCTGATGTTACATGTAGGTGTAGTTGTGCATTAGTATAAATACTGCAGCTAGAGCTGTTCAGATGATGATGATGATGATGAAGATGATGATGTTAGTTGGAGTTGGGTATAAGTGAAAGTAGTTTATGTAATAACTATAGCATGCTGATGTTACAAGTAGCTGTAGTAGTGCATTAGTATCAATACTGGAGCTAGAGATGTTGATGATGCTGGTGATGATGATTATGTTGTTGATGATGATGATAGTGGTGGTGGTGATGGTGATGACACTGGTGTTTGCTGATGTTAGCAGGAGTTGGAATATGGGAAAGTAGTTTAC
>CM055908.1:12775340-12895340 GCA_029582155.1 Panopea generosa
TGATGATGTTAGTTGGAGTTGGGTATAAGTGAAAGTAGTTTATGTAATGACTATAGCATGCTGATGTTACATGTAGCTGAAGTATTGCATTAGTATAAATACCGCAGTTAGTGATGTTGATGCTGCTGCTGATTATGATGATGATGATGATGATGATGTTAGTTGGAGTTGGGTATAAAAGATAATGATTATAGCATGCTGATGTTACATGTAGCTTTAGTAGTGCATTATTTTAAATACTGCAGTTAGAGATGATGATGATGATGATGATGAGGAAGATGATGATGATGATGATGATGATGATAATGATGATTATGTTAGTTGGAGTTGGCTATAATAATAGTATATGTAATGATTATAGCATGCTGTTGTTACATGTAGCTGTAGTATTGCATTAGTATATATACTGTAGTTAGAGATGATGATGTTGATGATGATGATGTAAGTTGGATTTGGGTGTAAGGTATTATATATAATTATGATGATGATATTGTAGTTGATGATGATGATGATAATGATGATGATGATGATGTTGATGTTAGCTGGAATTGGGAATTTGGGATAGTAGTATATGTAATGATTTTATCATGCTTATGTTACATGTATCTGTAGTATTGAATTATTACTAGTACTGCAGTTAGAGATGATGTCAGTCAGTCTTTAATTCTCTCTATCTCTGATTATATATCTGCTCTGTGTCTGCTAAAGAATTTTGATGAAACTTGGAAATACTTGGCTACCTTTACGAGTCCAATCTAGACATCCCCCCCACCCCACATTCCCCATCCATGATTTTTTTTGGGTAAATTTCGTTTTGTATTCAATCATATACTCTGCCCAATTTCTACTTTGTTACTGACCCCAAGACCCTCACCCCTCTGTGCCTATTTTTTTTAAAATTTTGTTTTGTATTAAGTCAAATACTTTGCTTCATTTCAATTTGTCACCAACCCTTAAGACCATCCCCACCCACAGCCCATGTTTTTAAAAAAAAAAAAATTGTTTTAAACTAAATACTTTGTCCATTTCAGCTTTGTTACTAACCCCAAGGACCCCACCCTCCTGTCATTTGTTTGTTTTTATTCTTATTTTGAATTAGATACCCTGCCCTTCTACTATTTTGCTAATATTAAAGATGGTTTCATTGATGGAGATAAATCTGGGTTTTTTTCATTGTACATAATTATAATATACTGTTCTGTAACAAGGCTAGAATAGTCGAGTTAATGCTGTTCTTCGACAGCTCTTGTTATACCTATGCATTGCTGGTTCCTCCATGTCTGTCTATCTGTCCATCTGTAAACAGTTTTGTCTAGGCTGTAGTTTCATCATTAATATTCAGACTTGGCCTTGCAAGAGTATTGAACTCAAGACCCTCCAATCCTAAACTTGTCAGATGCTCTGCCACTGACATTCAAAGTTTAATTGTTAAACATTTTATTGAAACTTTTCTTTTTCTGTTTTCAGGTGACTGGTACCTGTACCATGCCAAGTGAGGATCCACTTCCAGTTGCTGATGAGGTACCTCAGGTAGTTGTAGTTAGGGCTCCTGTTGCTGTGGCAGACCCCGCCCCGGTAGGTTCGTGTGTCTCTGTCCGTCGCTGTATCCGTCCGTCCGTTGCTACTGACCATACGGCTGTATGCGTCAGACCCACAGCCTGTGTTGCTGTCCCTCGGACTGCTTCTCCTCCCGCCGTTGTCCGTGTCAGGCTTGCCGAGCCTGTTCAGCTTGCTCCAGTTCAGCTTTTTGTTGTTCACCCTCCTCCCGTCCGTGAAGCAGTCCCTGCACCACCGGCACCCCTTAGGCGCTCTACTCGAGCTCGACGACCCCCCCTCAGATACAGCGACACTCCAGTTAGGGTTAGGGTAGTCCCAGCCTCTGTTCTAGAGGTTAGGACTAGAATAGGAAGGGTGTCTCGCCGTCCGGACAGGTTGTCGTATTGATAGTTTTGTAGGGGATTTCTGTGGCTGGGAAGTAGGTTAGGTATTAATCTAAAGAACTACATTTTTAATTTGTTGTACAATTTTTTAATAAGATCATTTTTAATTTGTTTGATGGTTTTCAAGACTGTTTAAGGCATTTTTTTTATCTCCATAGAGGTGTGGGTATGATATATTTCCATATTTATCATACATTTTTTTTCCTGTTTTGTCTATTCATTTAGCCATAGATTTCCCCTATGTATGTAGTCAGTTATTTGAATAGAAGTCTTGAGTCGCAGATTAAACTGTAATGTAATGGGATCACTAAAGTGGCTGTTTCTTAATTAAGTTTATTTATTTTAAGTTTTTAGTTGCTTAATATTATAAAGGGTTTATCACTTTGTTTTGTATTTGACATACTTAATGTAATTTTATAGAATGTTAGGCTGTATGGGTCTTCACTCACTGAAGATTCCCATATTCTATATAGACATCCAGGGTGAGTTTCTATGCAGTCTCGAGGTGTGTTTGCTGTGACAACAACAATGGTCATTTTTATGTATTATTGTAAAAAGGTATTTAGGACTTTTTAAGCATAAATACTTGTTTCAACAAACAATTTTTTTCAGAAGCAATTTTTTTCCCCATTCCTTTGATCATAGAATAGATTCCTATGATTCTATCGCAGACTTAGAAGAGTTGGTTCTGATAATTAAACAGAGTTGTCTGAATGGCGCGTTAGACAGATTTCAGTGAAGCTGTTGAGGCCCCTTTGTCAACAGTTTCATCTCTATGAGTCTTTCCAATGAAGATTTCTCTGCGTATCATTATCTTCTCTTTTGAGAATGTGGAAGTTTTATAGTCGCTATTTGATTGTTCAAATGGAAAAAATGGTGTCGGTATCCATATTTATTGACGTCTATAATATTAAGTGTCCATAGACAAATACTTTTTTCTTCTAAATACAGTCATGTAGTCTTAAAATAGATTTTTTTCATTCCTATGATCATAGAATAGATTCCTATGATTCTGTCGCAGGCTTAGAACAGTTGGTTCTGATAATTCAACAGAGTTGTCTGAATGGCGCGTTAGACAGATTTCAGTGAAGCTGTTGAGGCCCCTTTGTCAACAGTTTCATCTCTATGAGTCTTTCCAATGAAGATTTCTCTGCATATCATTATCTTCTCTTTTGAGAATGTGGAAGTTTTATAGTCGCTATTTGATTGTTCAAACGGAAAAAATGGACTCCAACTAACTTCTCTGCTCTCTTGGGAAGTTTTACAAAAATAAAGATAAAGTAGGATAATCAAGCTTAGATTTTAGAGTCCATTATTTATTTCCCTACTCTCTGGGGAAAGTTAAATTCATTGCTGTAGTAATTGCAGTAGTCAGTGATTTCTTGTATTTTATGAAATCATTTGCCTAATACACAATTACTTAACTGTACTTTTTTGAAAGATTTCTAGTATAAGATATTTTTTCATTCCTAAGATCATAAAATAGATTTCTATGCTTTTTTATCACAGTCAAACCACCTCTGCATATCAGAATCTCATTTTTTTTAATGTTTCATTAATAATTATATAGACCGCTGCATGGTCTATTGGTAGAGCGTCCGCCTCGCATGCGGAAGGTCGTGGGTTCAGTCCCCGGCCTAGTCATACCAAAGACTTTAAAAATGGTACTAGAAGCTTCCTCGCTTGACACTCAGCATTAAGAGGAGAGTTCTAGGTCTGGTCGGCCCGGTGTCAGCATAATGTGACTGGGTGGGGTATCATACCATGTGTCTGCGGCATGATGCTCCAGTGTGACAGCGCTTTGAATACTGTCTCAAGTAGACACCGTCGCGATATGACTGAAAAATTGTTGAAAGCGACGCTAAACACTATACAACAATAATTATATGGTCTTCACTCACTGAAGACTATATGAGGTATTTAATCTGCAACAATAGGCTTCTGTTTGATAATTGAATTTCTGTTTTCAATGAACTATTGTGTTTCATTGTGGCAGAATGTAGTAGTATTGTAGTAAAGTAATTATATATATTGAATGTAGATAGCCGTGTTATAAATGTAAAAAATAAAAGTTTTTTTTACTAAAATAACATAATGTAATAGTATTGTTCTGATAGTACTGTACTGTACTGTACTGTACTGTACTGTACTGTATTGCACTTTAATGTATTGTAGTTATAGTAATATAGGAGTATTGTGACTGACATATTGTATTATATAATATTGTAGTATATTGTATTGTACTGTATTGTAGTTATAGTAATATAGAAGTATTCTGACTGACATATTGTATTGCTTTGTATTGTATTGTATTGCACTTTAATGTATTGTAGTTATAGTAATATAGGAGTATTGTGACTGACATATTGTATTGTATTGTATTGTATCGTATTGCAAGTCATAGTGAATTGTAGTTTACAGTATTAGCTGCAAGAGTATTATCGTAGTAGAAGTGTTTTGTGTCACATCAAAGGGTTCATCATGTATATATATATACCTGTGTACTGTAGTTTTGTTTGATACATTGCAGTTTTTATCAATCGTTTACCAATGTTGGATTGCTGCTGTTGTGGTGAAGAGATGCTGTTCCATGGGTCCTGCCGATGGTGATGGTGCTGTTGTGTTGAAGAGATGCTGTTCCATGGGTCCTGCCGATGGTGATGGTGCTGTTGTGGTGAAGAGATGCTGTTCCATGGGTCCTGTCGATGGTGATGGTGCTGTTGTGGTGGAGAGATGCTGTTCCATGGGTCCTGAGGAAGTGTGGTGTACTATGTGGAGTTGTGACTGTTTGGTGGTGTGGTGTGGTGTAATATGTGGAGTGGTAGGTTGTTGTATGTGGAGTGGTGTAATATGTGGGGTGTCGGGTTGTTGATGGTGTGGTGTAATATGTGGAGTGGTGGGTTGTTGTATGTGGAGTGGTGGGTTGTTGTATGTGGAGTGGTGTAATATGTTGGGTGTCAGGTTGTTGATGGTGTGGTGTAATATGTGGAGTGGTGGGTTGTTGTATGTGGAGTGGTGTAATATGTGGGGTGTCGGGTTGTTGATGGTGTGGTGTAATATGTGGAGTGGTGAGTTGTTGTATGTAGAGTGGTGGGTTGTTGTATGTGGAGTGGTGTAATATGTTGGGTGTCAGGTTGTTGATGGTGTGGTGTAATATGTGGAGTGGTGGGTTGTTGTATGTGGAGTGGTGTAATATGTGGGGTGTCGGGTTGTTGATGGTGTGGTGTAATATGTGGAGTGGTGGGTTGTTGTATGTGGAGTGGTGTAATATGTGGGGTGTCGGGTTGTTGATGGTGTGGTGTTATATGTGGAGTGGTGGGTTGTTGATGGTGTGGTGTAATATGTGGAGTGGGGGGTTGTTGTATGTGGAGTGGTGTAATATGTAGAGTGGTGGGTTGTTGTATGTGGAGTGGTGTAATATGTTAAGTGGTGGGTTGATGTATGTGGAGTGGTGGGTTGTTGTATGTAGAGTGGTGGGTTGTTGTATGTGGAGTGGTGGGTTGTTGTATGTGGAGTGGTGTAATATGTGGGGTGTCAGGTTGTTGATGGTGTGGTGTAATATGTGGAGTGGTGGGTTGTTGTATGTGGAGTGGTGTAATATGTGGAGTGGTGGGTTGTTGTATGTGGAGTGGTGTAATATGTGGAGTGGTGGGTTGTTGTATGTGGAGTGGTGTAATATGTGGATTGGTGGGTTGTTGTATGTGGAGTGGTGTAATATGTGGAGTGGTGGGTTGTTGTATGTGGAGTTGTGTAATATGTGGGGTGTCGGGTTGTTGATGGTGTGGTATAATATGTGGAGTGGTGGGTTGTTGTATGTGGAGTGGTGTAATAAGTGGAGGGGTGGGTTGTTGTATGTGGAGTGGTGTAATATGTGGGGTGTCGGGTTGTTGATGGTGTGGTGTAATATGTTGAGTGGTGGGTTGTTGTTGTATGTGGAGTGGTGTAATATGTGGAGTGGTGGGTTGTTGTATGTGGAGTGGTGTAATATGTGGAGTGGTGGGTTGTTGTATGTGGAGTGGTGGGTTGTTGTATGTGGAGTGGTGTAATATGTGGAGTGGTGGGTTGTTGTATGTGGAGTGGTATAATATGTGGAGTGGTATAATATGTGGAGTGGGGGGTTGTTGTATGTGGATTGGTGTAATATGTGGAGTGGTGGGTTGTTGTATGTGGAGTGGTGTAATATGTGGAATGGTGGGTTGTTGGATGTGGAGTGGTGGGTTGTTGTATGTGGAGTGGTGTAATATGTGGGGTGTCAGGTTGTTGATGGTGTGGTGTAATATGTGGAGTGGGGGGTTGTTGTATGTGGAGTGGTGTAATATGTGGAGTGGTGGGTTGTATGTGGAGTGGTGTAATATGTGGAGTGTCGGGTTGTTGATGGTGTGGTGTAATATGTGGAGTGGTGGGTTGTTGTATGTGGAGTGGTGGGTTGTTGTATGTGGAGTGGTGTAATATGTGGGATGTCAGGTTGTTGATGGTGTGGTGTAATATGTGGAGTGGTGGGTTGTTGTATGTTGAGTGGTGTAATATGTGGGGTGTCGGGTTGTTGATGGTGTGGTGTAATATGTGGAGTGGTGGGTTGTTGTATGTGGAGTGGTGTAATATGTGGAGTGGTGCGTTGTTGTATGTGGAGTGGTGTAATATGTGGAGTGGTGGGTTGTTGTATGTGGAGTGGTGGGTTGTTGTATGTGGAGTGGTGTAATATGTGGAGTGTCGGGTTGTTGATGGTGTGGTGTAATATGTGGAGTGGTGGGTTGTTGTATGTGGAGTGGTGTAATAAGTGGAGTGGTGGGTTGTTGTATGTGGAGTGGTGTAATATGTGGATTGGTGGGTTGTTGTATGTGGAGTGGTGTAATATGTGGAGTGGTGGGTTGTTGTATATGGAGTGGTGTAATATGTGGAGTGGTGGGTTGTTGTATGTGGAGTGGTGGGTTGTTGTATGTGGAGTGGTGTAATATGTGGGGTGTCAGGTTGTTGATGGTGTGGTGTAATATGTGGAGTTATGGGTTGTTGTATGTGGAGTGGTGTAATATGTGGGGTGTCAGGTTGTTGATGGTGTGGTGTAATATGTGGAGTGGTGGGTTGTTGTATGTGGAGTGGGGGGTTGTTGTTTGTGGAGTGGTGTAATATGTGGAGTGGTGGGTTGTTGTATGTGGAGTGGTGTAATATGTGGAGTGGTGGGTTGTTGTATGTGGAGTGGTGGGTTGTTGTATGTGGAGTGGTGTAATATGTGGAGTGTCGGGTTGTTGATGGTGTGGTGTAATATGTGGAGTGGTGGGTTGTTGTATGTGGAGTGGTGTAATATGTGGAGTGGTGGGTTGTTGTATGTGAAGTGGTGTAATATGTGGAGTGGTGGGTTGTTTTATGTGGAGTGGTGTAATATGTGGAGTGGTGGGTTGTTGTATGTTGAGTGGTGTAATATGTGAGGTGTCAGGTTGTTGATGGTGTGGTGTAATATGTGGAGTGGTGGGTTGTATGTGGAGTGGTGTAATATGTGGGGTGTCAGGTTGTTGATGGTGTGGTGTAATATGTGAAGTGGTGGGTTGTTGTATGTGGAGTGGTGTAATATGTGCGGTGTCGGGTTGTTGATGGTGTGGTGTAATATGTGGAGTGGTGGGTTGTTGTATGTGGAGTGGTGTAATATGTGGAGTGGTGGGTTGTTGTATGTGGAGTGGTGTAATACGTGGAGTGGTGGGTTGTTGTATGTGGAGTGGTGGGTTGTTGTATATGGAGTGGTGTAATATGTGGAGTGTCGGGTTGTTGATGGTGTGGTGTAATATGTGGAGTGGTGGGTTGTTGTATGTGGAGTGGTGTAATATGTGAGGTGTCAGGTTGTTGATGGTGTGGTGTAATATATGGAGTGGTGGGTTGTTGTATGTGGAGTGGTGTAATATGTGGAGTGGTGGTTTGTTGTATATGGAGTGGTGTAATATGTAGAGTGGTGGATTGTTGTATGTGGAGTGGTGTAATATGTGGGGTGTCCGGTTGTTGATGCTGTGTAGTAATATGTGGAGTTTTATATTATTGTATCATATGTTTTGCTTGGTCCTGTATAATTTGTGAAGAAGGGATAACAATGGATGCAGCTGTACATTATTTTATCATATTTATTGCTAGGTCCTGTATTATTTGTGAAGAAGAGATAAAAATAGATGCAGCTCTATGTTATTTTATCATATTTATTGCTAGGTCCTGAATATATGGTGAAGATGACACATTATTTTATCTTATTTACTGCTAGGTCCTCTTTTATTTGTGAAGAAGAGATAAGAATGAATTCAGCTCTACCTAATTTTATCATTTTTATTGGTAGGTCCTGTATATATGGTGAAGATGACACATTATTTTATCTTATTTACTGTTAGGTCCTCTATTATTTGTGAAGAAGAGATAAGAATGGATGCAGCTCTAAGTTATTTTATCATATTGTTGCTAGGTCCTGTATAAATGGTGCAGATGACAAGTTAGTTTATCTTATTTATTGCTAGGTCCTCTATTATTTGTGAAGAAGAGATAAGAATGGATGCAGCTCCATGTTATTTTATCATATTTATTGCTAGGTCCTGTATAAATGGTGCGAAGATGACACATTATTTTATCTTATTTATTGCTAGGTCCTCTATTATTTGTGAAGAAGAGATAAGAATGGATGCAGCTCCATGTTATTTTATCATATTTATTGCTAGGTCCTGTATAAATGGTGTGAAGATGACACATTATTTTATCTTATTTATTGCTAGGTCCTCTATTATTTGTGAAGAAGTGACAACAACGGATGCTGCTCTACGTTATTTCATTTCATTTATTGCCAGGTGATGTAAAATTGAAGATGAGACAACAATGGATGCAGTTCTATGTTATTTTATCTTATTTATTGCTAGGTCTTGTATAATTGGTGAAGACGTGAGTAGAATGGATGCAGCATTACATTATTTTATCTTTTAATTGCTAGGTCATGAATAATTTGTGAAGATGTAACAATAACAATTGCAGCTCTACATTATTCATTGTTAGGTCTTGTAAGTTTGCTGAAGATGAGACAACTATTTTCCCTAATATTTTAAATTGTAATTGTTGTTACATTGTATCTTATAACATTGTATAGTATCTTATTTAATATTGTATTTTATATTATTTTATGTTATTTCATCTTATATCCTTATATCTTATTGCACATATTGTGTTGTATTAATTGTATCTTATATTTTGCTATTATTTTATTTCTTAACCATTTTTCTTAATAATTAACAATAATTAATAATAACAAATAATTAACAATAACTAATAATTAACAATAACCATTAACAATAAATAACACTTATAATTAACAATAACAATGAACAATAACTAATTATTGACAATAACAATTAACAGTAACTAATAATTAACAATAACTAATAATTAACAATAACTAATAATTACCAATAACAATTAACAATAACAATTAACAATAACTAATAATTAACACTAATATTTAACAATTAACAATAACTAATAATTAACAATAACAATAACAATTAACAAAAACTAATAATTAACACTTACAATTACCAATAACTAATAATTAACACTAATAATTAACACTAACATTTAATAATAACAATTAACAATAACAATTAACAATAACTAATAATTAACGATAACTAATAATTAACACTAATAAATAACAATTAACAATAACAATTAACAATATATCGTAATTAACAATAACTCATAATTAACAATACCTAATAATTAACACCAGTAATTAACAATAACTAATAATTAACACTAATAATTAACAATAACAATTAACAATAACTAATAATTAACAATAACTAATTATTAATAATTAACAATAAATAAGTATTAACACTAATAATTAACAATAACTAATTATTAACACTAATAATTAACACTTACAATTAACAATAACTAATAATTAACAATAACTAATTATTAACAATAACTAATAATTAACACTAATTATTAACAATAATAACTAATAATTAACAATTACTAATAATTAACAATTACTAATAATTAACAATTACTAATAACTAACAATTACTAATAACTAACAATTACTAACAATTGACAATGTTCAGTCGGCTCAAGTTAATGGGGTTTGTCTAACTGATGAGTCCTGGAAACCCTGTATGGGCCCTTAACATAATCGGGACGAAACGCACTTAATATTTTTAATTGGGGCATGTTTAAATCTGACAGGACACTTTTAGAAACTCTTTTCTATGGGGCTAGCTCTGATTAATGAACTTAAAGTGGTATTATACAATAACCAAAAACATAAATCCAATTCTATTATAACAATTAAATATTTTGGGGATATTAGGTGCGTCTTAGAGATATTGTTTGTACTGTTAGTATTAATTTGTATGATATTCTATAACTTTTATCAACAGTATTTCAGATATTTAAATATGGTCAGTGGTCGTAATCATCTTATCCTTGGATCCACTAGGTTGTTATAGTCTCACTACACAGTTGAATTTTGTTCTTTGTCCTATATAAAATAAGTTGTAGGATTTCCATGGTAAAAAAAGAATTCCACATAGAGTTTTTTTTCATAGCAGGAATGTATACCCACATAAAAATGCACAATATCTGGTAGGTTGACTAAGTTTTTTTGTTTTTATTTTTTAAAAAAAAAAAGTTTTTAAATGCTCATAAATACATGCATATGTTGAAATCCTATAAAAGTCACTTTTTAACACCAGTGATGTCTTATTGCAGTTTATGCTATGCCAACTTTGCTCTACTCATCTGCAGCAAAAAATCACAACCATTATGATTCATTTTGAAAATATTTCAAAACCAAATTACAAAGGCCTTTTTTTAAGCATAAGAATCATGTTACCATGGAAAATGGGATGTAACTGTGTAGTGTGATGTTAACTAGTATCAGACGTATCTCTGCAAATCGCTGACTGCCACCGCACATATTCAAATGTAAGGTTAATTACTGTGGAACAAAGTTGATGATGGGTTAAGGGGGGGTTGGGTCGACACTTGGGTAGGTACAGGACATTGGGGCCAGAAATATTCAAATACAATAACACAAAGTAATTCAAAAAAACAATTAACTATTGTAGATATTTAGCTGTAAACTAAATACAGCAGCCCTTTAATAGAAAGAATATAAGCATGCACACTTAATGACAGCAAGTTATTTCAAACATCAAAATCACTTCAATCTATGTTTCATTTATACCAAACAGCTAGATCACTTCAACCTTTTATTTCATTAAAGGCTCATTAAACTTCCGAAATGGTCGTTTTAAGTTTTAATTTAAGTCAGTTTTTCTCTTCCAGATGATAGAATACATGTTTATTTGGTCACTGAGAAACTATGGAAACGAAAAAAATATATATAAAACACATCATTAGTACATGATTAAGAATGGGTTTTGTTTATAAATTAATGTTCGTCTCTTTCCAATAAACACCTTCAGTAACGAAGCTTGTTCGGAAACGCGTCGGTCGGTAATATATGATCAATTCACTTCAGAGAGAAACATAGTATGGGAGAACTGTAGGGGATGCAGTTAAATATTAAATAGATAGTTTTAAAGAACATCCCCTCTATTCCCCTCAGTGCATTAATGAACCGGAACCCACAACCTAATATATTCCAAGTAAGCGATGAATCGTTCATATGAAATTAAAAATAAAATTACTTCTTTTAATAACTGTACTAGCCTGTGTGGTTCCGGCTAAGAATAGAATCCCTGTTGATCACTGCAGAATGGGTAGGAATCCTCCAAATGGGTGTCATGTTCATTTTATCATTTTTTGTTGTGTTCACTATTGTGGTTAAATTATCAACCCCTGTGTGGTTCAAGGGAGCCATATGAGTGATGGCAAGAATAGGATCACTGTGGCTTATGCATATCGTAAGAAGCAACAATTTGAGTAATAAGACAGAATTTGCTAAAACTCTGCAGTTATCAAGGTTTAGGTTCATTCTGCATATTCATTTGTTGATTTATTTTTTTTAATCTGTATGTTAATTTGTTGTTTTTGTACATGAAATGTGAACCTGAAATCTTCCTTCCTGTTGGCGTCAAATAGCCTATGTGTTAGTACGCC
Organism: Panopea generosa; assembly: GCA_029582155.1. Classification (NCBI taxonomy): domain Eukaryota; kingdom Metazoa; phylum Mollusca; class Bivalvia; order Adapedonta; family Hiatellidae; genus Panopea; species Panopea generosa. The sequence continues at coordinate 12,787,367 of CM055908.1, forward strand.
GTAAAACCCTATTCATTCATTCCTTAATAACTGTACTAAACAAACCACCCATGGTAGCCTCTTAATATTGACTGTGATAAAGTGATTTGTGACGTAATAGCGTGTGCAATTATAAGTGTCACGCCTATATACAAGGGAGGATCCTGAGTAAGAGATACTAGACCAAACTAATATTTCGTAGTCATTGGTTTTCAGTGCATATAACTAATATAATGCATACTACGTTCAAAACAGTTTTATTGCAGCCGACATCATATATATATTTTTTAAAAAAGAAACCCCCAAAACAATACAGGATAATAGTAAAGACATAACTTTTCTAATCTTCTTAATGAACCCCTTATCTAACGGTCTTAATCTGCACACTACCACTGCAATATGAATTTGTGTACTTCGGAACACTGGCGGAGGTACAGTCCGAAAGCAACCCAAGTCACTACCTTATAACAAAAATGTGAACAAAAATTAAAAGCTTGGTCCGTTCGTCTAAGAAATACACATTTCAATCGAAGTTATTTATTTTCTCGCTTTTTTAAAAACAGTCACTAATGGGTCTGTATGAATGGTTTTAGCAAAACTATAAACACATTTAATTACAATAATTTTTGTTATTATCAAAAAGTGTGCATTTCGGAAGTTTAATGAGACTTTGAATACAATCATTTTAGAAAATATTGTAGTAATAATTATTATAGTGAGAGTGAATAACATGGCTTGTTGACTTTTTTTTCACATATGAATAATTATAATATAATCACAAATCTTATCTAATTTGCTGTTTGCATTAAGTGTCTGTTCTAGCATTTTAAATGCTTTGATACAATATATTTAAGGGTGTTTAAAACACATTTTCTGCTTTTTGAAATACAGGATCAGTGAGCATATTATAGTCATGTTGAATTGGAAAAAAATGTTTTTAGCCAATTTTAAAATTTTAAAAAATCCTGATATATTCCCTTTAATGTGTATATGCCTCTGGATAAACCAAGTACAATATTGAAGAAACTATGTTGGTTTGATTTATTTAGCGTCATAATTATGTCATCGAGGATTAAAAGGTGAACAGTTTACCTAATCACTCTTTCCTGGCATCCTGAAAGTTTAACCAGCACACCCATCTCTACATATGAGAAAAATTATTGCCTTTTACTCGAAAAGTCACCAATGGAACATAAACTTTATGGTGATGATATAATAAATTCACATTACAGTCAACACTACAGCATCATTATCATCATCATTATCACCATCCTCATCATCATCACCCTTACCATCATCATCATCATCATAACTACCACCACCACCACCACTATCATCATCATTATCATCAACATCATAACTACCACCAGCACCACCACCACTATCATCATCATTATCATAATAATAACAACCACCACCACCATCATCATCATTATCATAACTACTACCACCACCACCACTATCGTCATCATTATCATTATCATCATAACTACCACCACCACCACTATCATCATCATTATCATCATCGTAACCACGACCACGACCACCATCATCATTATCATCATCATAACCACCACCACCACTATCATCATCATTATCATCATAACTACCACCACCACCACTATCATCATCATTATCATCATCATCATAACTACCACCACCACCACTATCATCATAATTATCATCATCATAACCACCACCACCACTATCATCATCATTATCATCATCATCATAACTACCACCAATATCATCATTATCATCCTCATCATAACTACCACCACCACCACCACCACTATCATCATCATCATCATAGCTACCGCCACCACTATCATCATCATTATTAGCATCAACAACAACAAACTCCAATAGTAACAACAACAACAACAGCATTGATGATTCCTATCCAAAAGGGACACAACAAAACTAGTTTTGCGAATCAGACATGAAAAAGGTTAAGTCAATGCGAATCAGACATGAAAAATGTTAAGGTTAAGTCAATGCGAATCAGACATGAAAAAGGTTAAGTCAACATTAAAAATTGATACCGGAAGGAATTGAAATTACTTGGAGAAGAAATCAAAACATATAAGGAGAGCGAATATATTGATGAAACAATTGTTTATTGTAAATCAGATAAATTATGCTAGCATGGTATCGAAAACCTCCTGATGTGCTTAACACAGGCCAACGTTGTTGATTGAAACTTTGATTGAATGATTATCTTTAATGTGGTTATATATTTGCAGTGTTAATACTTTTTATTAAACTTAATAGATCATAATTGATAATATAGAGATGTTATTCTAATATCTGTATCATTGTCAGTAATTACTACCAAATTACCAATCTGCAATTTAAATTGTTTTGAAATTATATTTTCAAAAACACTGTCTAGCTAATTTACAGAGGAAGAACCCATCGGACATTACCTCCCTTTACTAGAGAAATATGTATACTTTATTGAAACATAATGTGGACATTACCTCCCATTACTAGAGAACTGTGCATACATTATTGAAACACTGTGCATACATTATTGAAACACAATGTGGACATTACCTCCCTTTATTAGATATAGATGTAATTTAGACATCATTCAACTGTAAGTCAATGAGCATAATAATTTGCAAAACACAAACTACTTTTACTGTAGCCTGTATTAATTCGATATTTGAAGTCCTTGTCAGTATACTGTGACTGGATGGGGTACCATACCATGTGACATGATACTCAAGTGTGACAGCATGAAAAAATGTTGGGTTGAAAGCAACGCTTTACAGTATAAAACAACTTATAACATCTACTGGTACTAGCAATCCCACCCTTTATACTTTGATTTTATATTTAGTAATCAGGGGCGTATCTAGGATTTCAGTTTAGACGGGGCCAACTTAGAGGGTGCAATACAAAGTCTGGATGTTTTTCAGTAAAAATATAGTGGATTTTGATAATAAAATATGTGACTTTAGAGGGTTGGAGGCAGGGAGTGGGGGCGTGTGCTAGGGGTTTATGATTGTAATTATCCCAAGCTGAAGGCTTGCTGGTGAGCTTATGTAGTACCGCTTACAGGTGAGCTTATGTGGTACAGCTTGCTGGTGAGCTTATGTAGTACAGCTTGCAGGTGAGCTTATGTAGTACAGCTTGCAGGTGAGCTTATGTAGTACAACTTGCAGGTGAGCTTATGTAGTACAGCTTGCAGGTGAGCTCATGAAGTACAGCTTGCTGGTGATCTTATGTAGTACAGATAACAAGTGAGCTTATGTAGTACAGCTTGCAGGTGAGCTTATGTAGTACAGCTTGCAGGTGAGCTTATGTAGTATAGCTTACAGGTAAACTTATGTAGTACAGCTTGCAGGTGAGCTTATGTAGTACAGCTTGCATGTGAGCTAATGTAGTACAGCTTGCAGGTGAGCTTATGTAGTACAGATTGCAGGTGAGCTTATGTAGTACAGATTGCCGGTGAGCTTATGTAGTCCAGATTACAAGTGAGCTTATGTAGTACAGCTTGCAGGTGAGCTTATGTAGTATAGTTTACAGGTGAACTAATGTAGTACAGCTTACAAAATACAGTTCGTAATAAAGCATGTTAAGCAAAAACAATATATAATTTATTTTTTTATACCCCCCGAACACAAAGTGTTGGGGGGGTATACTGGATTCAGCTTGTCTGTCTGTCTGTCTGTCTGTCTGTCTGTCTGTCCGTCCGTCTGTCTGTAGACGGAATCTTGTGGACGCTAAATCTCAGTAACCCCTGCTAGGAATTTAATGAAACTTCACAGATGTGATAAGTACCATGCCTAGTTGTGCATGGTCCATGTTTCGGGTCAAAAAGTCAAAGGTCAAGGTCACACGGGCTGGAGATAGTAAATTGTAGAGGGAATCTTGTGGATGCTAAATCTCAATAACCCCTGGTCAGAATTTAATGATGCTTCAGGTAAGTGATAAGTACCATGTCTAGTTGTGCATGGTCCATGACTCTAGTCAATACATCAAAGGTCAAGGTCACAGGGGCTCGAGATAGTAAAATCTTGTGGATGCTAAATCTCAATAATCCCTGGTCAGAATTAAATAATACTTCACACAAGTGATAAGTACCATGCCTAGTTGTGCATGGTCTATGTTTCACGTCCAAGGTCAAGGTCACAGGGTCTTGAAATAGTAAAATCTTGTGGATTTAAATCTAAAAAAAACTGGTCAGTTGCTTTCTTACTTAAAACAGAAGAAAGACCTATTGCATTAAGCTCTCTTTCCCCATTTCATCATAAAATATTACATTATATTTTATGTACTGTGACATTGTGGTGTTCTGGGGGTATTCATCACCTTCAGTGATAGTTTTAATACTGGTTTAAATTTTATTCACCATAATACATGCACATGTGTATACTAATATTTAGAAAATAAATAGATGTACTGAGGTAGAATTATACAAATGTTATATATTCTAAGGTACTGTTTCAAAATCATTTACAGTTGAGGTAATATGGTGGAACCCGGTGGGGGGTGTGGGCAGGGGGTGCACTCCCTATATATTGGTGAATACATATGTGCCGCCATTTTGACCATTATTTTTGGACATATGATGTAGAGTTTTGACCCCGATTTCTTTTGCACAATGCATTGTAGAGCTTTGACCTTCGTTTCTGGACCGTAATACAGACTTCTGAGCCCTTGTTTAATCCAGGGTTCAATCCCCTCTTGCCTAGGCACTCCAGGCTAGGAAAGAGATTACTAGTATGCCATTGTGCAGACAAAGATTTATTTAGATTAAATGGAGAGTTTTGACCACCATATAATTTGTTTGAATGTAGAGCTTTGACCACCATATAATTTGTTTAAATGTAGAGTTTTGACCCCTGTATAATGTGTTTGAATGTAGTTTTGACCCCTATATAATTTGTTTGAATGTAGAGTTTTGACCACTGTATAATTTGTTTGAATGTAGAGTTTTGACCACCATATAATTTGTTTGAATGTAGAGTTTTGACCACCATATAATTACATATACATGAATACTGAATGGACTTTTTTTCTAGCAATCATAGGGACTTTTTATCTGACAATCTTGATGACCTTTTTTCAGGCATTTCTGGTTGTTGGAAAAATAAAGTCATCGAGATTCCAGAAAAACAAGAGGCCCAAGAGGGCCTGAATCGCTCTACTTGCAATAAACGGACAGACCCTTGGGACCTGACTTCAACAAACCTTTTAGGAGACCTCCATGAAATGCTACATGTAAAATATCTAAGGTCTATAGGCCTTTAACTTTCAGAGAAATGTTTATTACAGTTTTACTTAAGATATAATTATAAACCCCGTGGCAGGGGCATTTGTGGTTGAATCACGCTGGTTCAAGAACTTGTCCGAGATTTTGTGGTTAAATAACTGCTGTGCAAGATTGGTTAAGATTCAATGAAAATTTACCATGACATAAGCTTATAAGTCACAAGGATTGCCACTGGGATTGCAAGAAAAGTAGGTTGATGGCCTATAACCTACTTTTCTGACAATACCAGTGACCTTTTTTTTCTGTTAATGCTGGTGAGTTATATTTTTTGGCAAATCCGAGTGACTTGTTTTTATTTTTTTGGCAATACCAATGACTTGTTTTATTTTTCTGGATATCATGATGACCTATTTTTCTGGCTATCCCGGCGACTTCTTTTTCTGGCAATCTTGATAACCTCATTTTCTGACAATCACAGCAACTTATTTTTCTGGCTATCACGGTAACTTCTTTTTCTGGCAGTCTTGATAACCTATTTTTCTGGCTATCCCGTGACTTCCTTCTCTAGCAATCTTGATAACCTAATTTTCTGGCAATCCCAGCGACTTATTTTTCTGTCCATCTTGATAACTTAATTTTAGTGACTATTTTTTCTGATAATCCTTGATAACCTAATTTCTAGCAATCCCAGCTACTTATTTTTTTGGCAATCTTGATAACCTTTTTTTCTTGCAGTCCCAGTGACTTCTTTTTCTGGCAATCTTGATAACCTAATTTCCTTGCAGTCCCAGTGACTTCTTTTTCTGGCAATCTTGATAACCTAATTTTCTGGCAATCCCAGTGATATTATTTTTAAGCAGGTTAAAAACCCTGGTACCACCACAGAAGTCAGAACGGTTTGTCTTTGTCGGGTGAAAAAAAGTTTAGAATTCCTTTCTTCTATATCTTTAGTATTTTAGATCTTTTCCTAGTACATATATCTAATATAGCTATAGCCATTTATATATTTTTCTTTATATGTACACCTGATTTGTTTTATAAATGAGTTACTTTATCAAACACATGGTTATATCTGATATTATTATAATCTTAAATTCTATTCTATCCTTCTTTCTTTGCGCACCGTTGAGTAATTATCAAGTTTGATAGATCAACGTATCAATGTAGATGTTCCATATTTTTGAGATAAGATTACCATAAAATGTCTGATGAATCTCACGGTATAAATGATCTTATGTTACGCCAGTAATTAATAATCGAATAACCACGGCGGACGTGCAGATAGGGCAGGTCTATTCCCCGGAACCCTTCTTAATATTGATAAGGAAAACCCGGAACCCACGGAACCTTTCGTAACTTACTTATTATGCAACATAAGTTCATAATTTTGGTACCAACTGTTAGAGTTAGAGTATGAAGTTGTCTTTACGTTCATAGTAAAAAAATAACTTTATGATTAGAATTTTGTTTTTAAATTAGGATCAAAGTTGGGTAAATTTTCAAAAACAAAATTCTAATCATAAAGTTATTTTTTGCCTATGTACGTAAAGACAACTTCATACTCTTTCAGTTGATACCAAAATTATGAATTCATTTTGCATAATAAGTAAGTTACGAAGGGTTCCGTGGGTTCCGGGTTTTATAATATTGAATTTTGGCTGCAATATTTCGATGAAAATTTACCCAACTTTGATCCTAATTTAAAAACAAAATTCTGATCATGAAGTTATTTTTTTCCTATGAACGTATAGACAACTTCATACTCTTTCAGTTGGTACCAAAATCATGAATTTATGTTGCATAATAAGTAAGTTACGAAAGGTTCCGTGGGTTCCGGGTTTTCCTTATCAATATTTAGAAGGGTTCCGGGGAATAGACCTGCCCCGTACGGTTGTCGCCACCGTTTCTTTTCGATACTAAAAGGATGAAAGTTTTATTGGAAACAGACTGCTAAAGGTACCACCCAAAATTTGAACTAAGTATATTTACTTAATCTCTGTAATTAAGTCACTGTCCTGTAATTAGACCATGTGTTGTTCAAGGTCCCCAGAACAGTTCTTCATTGGAATGCATTAGCTTCTGATTATATAAACAGATAAAGAAATAGATACCTTTGCGGACATTTTTCAAAACTCATATAGATAAGTTCATATGTACCCATGAGGAATTGCAGTTAATAACTTTTGAACCTTTTAGCTCACCTGAGCCGAAGGCTCACAGGTGAGCTTTTGTGAACGCCTGGTGTACGTCGTCCGTCGATAACTTTTAGCTTTTAACAACTTCTCCTCTGAAACCACTGGGCCAATTTTGATATAACTTCACAGTAATGTTCGTTGGTTGACCCTCTACCAAGTTTGTTCAAGCCATCTTGATTCATAAAAAAACATGGCCCCCAGGGGGCGGTGCCAGTTTAATTAGTAAAAACTTAAAAAATCTTCTTGTCAGAAACTATTGGCTCGATTTTAAAATAATTTCACAGAAATGTTCCTTGGGTGACCCTCTACTAAGTTTGTTCAAGCCATCTTGATTTGTCAAAAAACATAGCGGCCAGGCTGTGGGGTTAGTTTACTAACTATATAAGCTATAGTTAAAACTTAAAAAATCTTCTTGTCAGAAACTACTGGCTCAATTTTAAAATAATTTCACAGAAATGTTCCTTGGGTGACTCTCTACCAAGTTTGTTCAAGCCATCTTGATTCGTCAAAAAACATGGCAGCCAGGGGGTGGGGTTAGTTTTATGTCAAATTAATGCCCTTGTTTTATAGCATAAATGTCTGTATATAGCAATTATTATAAGAAGAGGTAATAAACTCTTTAAATAAACTTTTTTTTTGCTATTATTATACAGCATTATACCAGATATTAGTTTTAAAAGATAATTCATCATAAAAAGGATGAATGATACAATTATAATCAATGATTGAAATATTAATCATAAATCATGAACCATTTTAAAATACCGGTAGGTGTTTTTCTGAATTTAAAAGTCAGAGTTTTTATGGTTCAGACAGGGATGGTTTACTGCTTCATAATAAAGCAATGCCATATTTTTAGCTAGTTTCTTCACAGCAAGAAGTCTGCTTGAGATTTTCAGTGTCAAAGTGTACTTGAAACCTTGGAAGAGGAGCTTAATTGTTTTTGGGGGAGAGTGCACTGTGACAAAGATTCTTTCAAGCGAAAGCCTTTGGGAAGGCTTGTGTTTGAAACTCATAGGAATATTAAATTTTATTGTGCTGGAACTGTGGATTGTTTCATGCACAATATTTTAGTTTGATGCTTTAGTTTGAAACTGTTCTCAAAAATAACAGGTTAGTTTTGTGCTGGAACTGGATTTTTATCTTAGCTGGAAGACTTAGGTTTGGAACAGTCTCCAAACGTATAGGCAGCTGTAGAAAAAACTTCAAAAGCCTTCTTGTCAGAATCTACTGACCTGATTTTGATGTAATTTCTCTGACATTTACCATGGGTGAACCTCTACCAAGTTTGAACTCTTCTACGCATCTGTTACATCTTCAAAACAAATCAAAATTCTAACTACTTGCCCATCTCTTTCTGGAATTTTGAGTGTATATGTATTATATAATCTACTTAAGTTGGGTCACTCAAGGTCAGTCAGGTGAACGATATAGGGCCATCTTGGCCCTTTTGTTCTGGATTTAATAATTTTGAAACCAAAGATGATAAAATTGTTGTCTATTTCCAATTATTTCTTCTTCTGTTTTTAAAATAGTACGAGTTGAAAACAAAAAAATATTGGCTTTTATTTACAAATTTTATTTTAACAAAAACGGTACTGTGTAGTCGTTTTAACAAAAACATTTTAACTACACATCACAGATTTTTTCCAGAAATATGAAAAAGTAGGTTTTTGATGGATGGCCATTTTTTTTATATAGATACAGTCAAACCTGTCTTAAGCAGCCACTCAATGGAAGGAGCAAATGTGACCTTTTAAGACAGGCTGTTGTTTAAAGCAGGTTAATTTGCTCTGAAAGCATATAAATGGGAAATTACAAATATGGCTGTTTAAGATATGCTTAATAGAGGTGACCACTTACACAAGTTTAACTGTATTTAAAAATGTTTTTCCTAATTTCCTACTTTAAAAATGGGATAAAATGAGAAAATGGTCACACAAAAGTAACTAAGCATAACTTGAAATGCTTCAAGATTATTTTTTTTTAATTTAAAAAAAGAAAAACTTATCACCAGGAGTTACAATTGAGTCATTCCTTTTGATACCAAAATCACAAACATATTTTGGTAAGTTCAGTGGGGAGTTAAGCGCCAAATGTGCCACCCGAAATTTGGAGATCTATATGTGAAAAGCAAAACAAGTTGAAAAAAAGAGTTTTTTAATCTTAAATAGGAAAATGGGGATTTTGTACACATGGATAAAGAAAAGATTGATGTGTTAAATAACTTTTTCACTATGTTGTTCACTAAAGAGGACTTGAGTAGTATCCCAGATATAACAGATCCAAATGTTGAACAAACAATGGACAGTATAACCATTACAAAGAATGATGTATTGAAACTACTTAAAGAACTTGATGTGAGTAAACCTATGGGACCAAATGATATTCATTCATTTTTATAACAAAGTATGGCTAATAATTTTGCAGAACCTGTTTCAATTATGTTTCAAAAATCAGTAGATACTGGCACCTTGCCTACAGCATGGAAAAATGCTAGATTATTATTATATATCCTTATATTCAAAAAAGGAAATACAAGTGATCCTGATAATTATAGACTGATAAGTTCAACATCTGTGATATGTAAAACACTAGAAAAATTGTTCAGGAAATTAATAATCATATTAACAGAAACAAATTACTCTGAGGTGAGTTGTATGGATTTTGATCTGGCCGAGACCGCAGCGTAGTCTAGTGGTAGAGCGTCCTGCCTCACATGCGGAAGGTCGTGGGTTCAGTCCCCGGCCAGGTCATACCAAAGACTTTAAAACTGGTACTTGAAGCTTCCTCGCTTGACGCTCAGCATTTAGAGGAGAGTTCTAGGTCTAGTCGGCCCGGTATCAGTATAATGTGACTGGGTGGGGTATCATACCATATGTCTGCGGCATGATACTCCAGTGTGACAGTGCTTAGAATACTGTCTCATGTAGACACCGTTGCAGTATGACTGAAAAATTGTTGAAAGCGACGCTAAACACCATACAACAACAACAACAACGATCTGGCAGATCCTGTGCATTACAACTATTGAATGGGATGGAAGATTGAGCCAGATGTATAGACGACCATCAAAGCTGGGACACTACCTATTTGGATATGGCAAAAGCAAAAGTGTTTGATAAAGTTTGTCATCAGCGTTTTCATAAAAAATATCATCTTTGGGAGTAAAAGGCAATGTGCTAGCATGGATAGCAGATTTTTTGAAGAATAGACGTCAGTGTGTTTCTGTCAAGGGTAGCTCATCTGTTTTCAAAAGAGGTCGATAGTGGTGTTCCTCAGGGTAGCAATCTTGAGCCAATCCTCTTCATTATATCTTTAAACAATATTACAGACTGCGTGCAGAGCACTGTTAAGGTATTTGCGAATGACACAAAAGTGTATACTCAATCAAATGATTCAAGTCTTCTACAAGATGACTTCAATTAATTTTTTTGACTGGGCAGAGAAGTGGTAATTGACATTTAATATAGGCATGTGTAAAACTATTCACTATGGGCGTGAAAATCCTAATAGACCATAATTATACTGTAAAAAATAAAGGTTTGAAATCTGCTGATAAAGTGTGACTTTGGAGTTATATTTAACAAAGATTTGAAATTAAGTAAACATATTTCAACAAAAATCAACAAAGCAACTAGTAATTCTATCACTTACTAGCAGATCTTTTGAATACATAGATCAGTTTTCTTTTGTCAAACTCTACATTGCATTGGCACACCCACATATTGAATTCACAAATGTTGCTTGGTATCCATATCAACATAAGGACGTAAATAATATACAAAATCTTCAAAAGAGAGCTGCAAGACTTGTACCAAACTTGAAAAACTTATCGTGCATAGACCGTCTTAAAATATTGAAATTGTGAATACTGTCCCACAGAAGGAGAAGATTCAGACTCGCAAAATTGTGAATTTGATAAAAAAATTTCTTACCCGAAAATATCTCTACAAGGACATAATTTGAAATTAGAGAAACCACAAGTGTCGACTGCCTTCACAGAGTTATAAATCTTACCACAGCATGTTATCGATGCAAAATCTTTGGATGTATTCAAAATCGGACTTGACCACCAGTAGGATGGGGAGACTCCATATCAGTTATGAATCTACAAGATGTGCTGTCTTACGTTTATTTAAATATAACTGTACCAGAACTGTGAGCCTAGAAATGTTGATTTTAACCTGATTTTAATATCTATTTCACACGAAATTTTAATATTATTCACATTTTCTTAAACTATTCCTACTTTCTACATTACTTTTTCTACTAACAGACACAGACGCATAACTTCTCTAAATTACCCCTGAGGATGTGAAGCAGAACGGAGAGACCGGTCTAAGGCTCCATAATCTGATGACCTCTGACTTCTCATTGCTGAGGTCATGTGTTCAATACCAGCTGAATCCAAATCCTTTATATGAGAAAGTTTCCAGTTACTTTTTGAAGTAAGTATGGTGGTTCTACACAGATATTTTCCATCATTCTCATGTCTTTCTTCTCACCAACAAAACTAGATATACCATATAAATTATAATCTTTCATGTGTTGAAAAATGAGGTAAAGCCCAATCAAATGAATAAATAATTTAGATAATGGTTATTCGCAGTTTTAAATGTAACAACAAAGGAATAATTTGAATTTCATATATGATGTAACCATCATCTCTCACAATGTGGTAGTGTAGCACTGTATGTTCGTAATTGAAGGTTGTACAAGGGTTGTCAGATGTCACAGCTATTATGTTTTATTGATATTTTTATGATGTATGTATTAAAGATGTTTAGTTTTAAAACAATGTCAGATTGTAAACCATATCTCAGATTATATACATGTATATTTATATATATTTACAGATACAATGGTACTAGGGCTTATAAAAATTGTCTTTTCATTTTCATTATGATGTCATAGACTGTAATAGCAGGATGCAGTTTTATTGTACGGCATGGACGAGGTACTGAGGCATTTGTGCATGCAGAATTGTCACAACTGTTTAGAGACAACTTAGAACAGGTGAGTTCCAAATCATATTTCTTTTTGTTTCGCACCAAGTTCTAAACTTATTTATTTTACATTGATTGTGAAACAAGTTCTTACAACTTGGAAAAGTCATGCTTGAAGTCTTCCTTGGTAGAACCTGTACTAATGTGTATGCAGATAAAATTTTTTTTTTTTTTTAATTTCAATCACTGAAAAGTGATGCTGATAAAATACCTTGCTCAAGGACACATATCCGTGGCAGAGGATCAAACCATGATTAAGGGTCCGATACTCTAGCACTGCACCACTTTAATAATTCAGTTTGGTTTGCAAAAAATATTTAACTATTTTTATGAGCTGCAATTGAATGAATTTGTTTTTGTAATCATTATTGTAATTTTTATATAGATGATCTAGAGTACTTTTTCCTGTAACAGGTAATAACAAGGGATGGTAAAATATTTTTTACGGTAAACCAGTCCAAGTCATCTATCCTCGCACAACTTATGTCGCTGAAGTCTGTTGAGAGATTGTTTGTTCAGGTCCTTCATAGAGACACAGGTCTTCAAGGTATGCTCTTTAGTTATAAACACAATGGTACATTGTCTGTGTTGTGGAAAATATACATTAGAATACACACTGGGCATTGATTTTAAAATTTTATTTAAATTTATTTTTGAATTATTCTTACTTTTTATGCTTCAATGAAGAAAGTGACAATATAAGAACTATTTCTGTCACTTATGGGATTTGAATCCACCGTCCCTGCGATGTCGGCACCTAGCACATTGATAATGATGTCTACCAACTGCTTCAACCCAATATTGTCAAATAACTCATATATTGACAGGTTTAGTTTATACTAATTTATTTTAATTCATAAAGCCATACCTGGTTCTTTTTAGCTCTACTGGCCAAAGGTCAGAAGGGCTTATGCAATGGCACTGTTGTCTGTTGTTCCATTAGCAGCACTTTCTCTGAAACCACCTAGGCCAATTAAACTGAAACTTCATATGGATATTTCTATTACATAGGAGACTATACAGAATGATTTTTTTCCAATCAGAAATTCAAGGTGGTCCGCCATTACTAAAAATAGTCTAAAACTTAAAAATTCTTCTTCTCACCTACGTCTCAACAGATTTTCAAAATGTTTATGTAAGTAATGGATAACCAACTATAGATTTGTTAGATTTGTTCAAATGGTGTCCCTCGAGTTAAAAATGACCCCGCCCAGAGGGTTCAATTAGGGGACACAATGTCATTATAATAAATATTAATTTATTTTTTTTAAAATGAAAATGATTTTGCCTGTATCTTCACAGAAGCATTGTTTGGTGAAGGAGGTTCAGATTTGTAAAAATGACTGGGTTCCACTGTCTTAAAGGGTCAGGAAGGGGCCCCAAAAGGGTAAAAATTGGGAATTACAAAAATTGTTTTCTTAAGAACCTGTATGTCAGATTTGTTCATATTTGGCATAAATTATCCCTACGTGTGGGGGTTTGATTGCAGATAAGAGTTTAGGGGTTAAAATTTATAGGGATCCCTGTAAGGGGACTTAGAATTTAACATAGGGATTACTATGAGAAAATAGAAAATTCGTTTTTTTGTTCCGTCTATTTTGGCAAAATTATTATTTAATTTGAGTTCCGACGTATCATCTAGCCATAGGAAATAAGATTTGGCACAATAAGGAGAAAGGCATCAGGGTAGGTAAAAAAAAGGTTAAAATAGAAAGTTTACAAAAATCTTCTCAACAACCGATCAGTCAGATATGTTCATATTTGATATGGATTATCCCAATGAGTATGGGTTTAAAGTTTGTACAAATCAAGGGACACTGGGATGTTATAGAGGCCCTGTAAGGGGTCTTTGAGTTTTACATAGAAATACTATGGGAAAATGGAAAATTCTCATTTTTTTTGTCCATTTGGGTAAATATGTTGTTCAATTTGAGATCTAAAGCATTGTCTAGTAACATTAAATTTGATTTTGTTCAATAAAGAGGATTGAATTTCCAAAAGCGGCCAGGGGGTGGCGGATGGGGAAATAATGTTAAAGTTGGGAATTTTCACAAAGAATTTCCTCTCAATAATCTTTCAGTCAAACTATATGTAGTTAATATTTGATATAATTTATCCTTACATCAGCAAGGATTGAAGATTCTGCATATCAAGGGGCTGGGATATATTGAGGCCCTGTAACGTGACTTTTACATAGGAATATCATAGGGAAAACTAATTTTTTTCATTTTGCATCCAAGTGTACAAAAAAGCTTCTTTTTAAAATTTGAATTATTTCTGCTCATAACAAATCGCTAAGAGTGGGTGATTGAAGTTCTGACAAATTATGGGGCTGGGTTGTATAAGGGTTCTGTACAGGGGACTACATTTTTTTTATAAATGGATGTTATGGGAATTTAAAGAATTTCGTTTTCATAGCAATTAAGTTTTTGTTCAGTATGGGTATGGTGCGGGTATTTATCCATAAGTTGTTAAGACGACCCCCCAAAGAGGGTAAATATTGTGGAATTTCAAAAAGTGTTATTAATTATCTTCTAATATTGACTAAACTGTTGTTTGTTGCAGATTAGGGGAATAAGTTATCTTTCTATATTGCCTAAACTGTTTTTTGTTGCAGATTAAGGGAATTAGTTTTAGTTTATATTGCCTAAACTGTTGTTTGTTGCAGATTAAGGGAATTAGTTATATTTCTATATTTGCTTAACATTTGTTTGTTGCAGATTACTGGAATAAGTTATATTTTTATATTGCCTAAACTGTTGTTTGTTGCAGATTAGGGGAATTAGTTATCTTTTAATATTGCCTAAACTGTTGTTTGTTGCAGATTAGGGGAATTAGTTATCTTTCTATATTGCCTAAACTGTTGTTTGTTGCAGATTAGAGGAATTAGTTATCTTTCTATATTGCCTTAACTGTTGTTTGTTGCAGATTAGGGGAATAAGTTATCTTTCTATATTGCCTAAACTGTTGTTTGTTGCAGATTAGGGGAATAAGTTATCTTTCTTTATTGCCTAAACTGTTGTTTGTTGCAGATTAGGGGAATAAGTTATCTTTCTATATTGCCTAAACTGTTGTTTGTTGCAGATTAAGGGAATTAGTTTTATTTTATATTGCCTAAACTGTTGTTTGTTGCAGATTAACGGAATTAGTTATATTTTATATTGCCTAAACTGTTGTTTGTTGCAAATTAGAGGAATTAGTTATATTTTAATATTGCTTGAACTGTTGCTTTTGCAGATTAAGGGAATTAGTTATCTTTCTACATTACCTAAACTGTTGTTTGTTGTGGATTAGGGTAATTAGTTATATTTTTATATTGCCTTAACTGTTGTTTCAGATAAAAGGAGTTTATTGACTTTGTTACATACATATCTGAACAGCAGGGGGATATGGACGGAGTGCATATCTACAATACGGCACCTCCAACAAGGCAATTCTAAACCATACAATACAGAGATGCCTTCCAAGCCAGATCAAACCAATGTATGCATAACCAGCCCCGACCCATCAAACACAAATACATATGATAATCTGGAAGATGTGAACATGAGGATCCTCTGACATACTACAGTCAGAAGCAACAAAAGAAGGTTGTACAGCCTATCTGTACATCTGAATGTGTTCAGAAGATGGACACACATGGTATAGCTAACAATAAACCTGTTACTAAAAGCAGAAGAAAAAACAGATGAAACGAGTAAATGTTCACAACAGGCAGAATTAAACAGCAATACCAATAGAGCCTCAGATGGTGTAACTAGCAATCTGGTTGATGATAAACTTATTTCAGAGACAGACACAAGACTGAATAGAAACAATGAAGATACATATTTAAATTTTGACAGTAATTTAACATATAATACTAGTGTCGAAGAAACAGTTTAAACAGGTGTCAGGAAAAACTTGAAACTGCAAGTATTGTTAATTACAAAGCCAGTGCAGTGACTAAAAACAGCTCTGAACATTTAGGTGGTATAGAAGGGATACTTAGTTTTAGAAACATTGATGATCAATCAGTTGTTGAGAAGAATTCTGGACATAATGAAACTTGTGATTGGTCAGTTCATGAGAAAAAATCTGAATATAACATAGGTAGTGATCCTTCATTTCTTGAGGAAAAATCTGGTCATAACAAAAGACCTTACAATAAAGATGGTTTCCGTTTGCCATGCAAATCTAGTGGCAAGGAATCTTTAGCCAAGAAACGAAAATTAACTATTGTCGAAAATAGTCATGTGACTTTTCGAGTTTCCTGCAAATTTTCTGGTTCTGTACGACGTAAACTCGATATTCAGGTTTGTAACTTTTAATTTTAATATTTTAATTACAAGTGCATGTATACACTAGACGTGTCATTGTTAAGTTTTATAATTACAGTCATATGTTTAATATAAATGTTGGCTGGAGATTAAAAGCTGATGTCATTCAGCAAAATAGAAAACAAATCTGGTGCAGGAGTTTTACAAATATTTTTCCAAAGGTCATGTGTCACTGCATACAACAATAAAAAGGTCATGAGTCACTGCATACAACAATAAAAAGGTTATGAGTCCATGCATATTACAATAAAAAGGTCATGGGTCACTGCATACAACAATAAAAAGGTTATGAGTCCATGCATATTACAATAAAAAGGTCATGGGTCACTGCATACTACAATAAAAAGGTCATGAGTCGCTGCATACTACAATAAAAAGGTCATGGGTCACTGCATACTACAATAAAACGGTCATGAGTCGCTGCATACTACAATAAAAAAGGTCATGGGTCACTGCATACTACAAAAACGGTCATGAGTCGCTGCATATTACAATAAAAAGGTCATGGGTCACTGCATACTACAAAAGAAAGGTCATGGGTCATTGCATACTACAATAAAAAGGTCATGATTCACTACATACTACAATAAAACGGTCATGGATCACAGTATACAACAATAAAAAACGTCATGAGTCACTGCATAGTACAATAAAAAGGTCATGGGTCACAGTATACAACAATAAAAAAGGTCATGAGTCACTGCATACTACAATAAAAAGGTCATGGGTAACTGTATACAACAATAAAAAAGTCATGAGTCACTGCATACTACAATAAAAAGGTCATGGGTCACTGTATACAACAATTAAAAGGTCATGGGTCACTGCATACTACAATAAAAGGTCATGGGTCACTGTATACAACAATAAAAAGGGTCATGATTCACTGCATACTACAATTAAAAGGTCATGGGTCACTGTATACAACAATAAAAAAGGTAATGAGTCGCTGCATACTACACTAAAAAGGTCACGGGTCACTGCATACTACAATAAAAAGAAACTTGTTTTCTAGGTCGGCTTAAAAAAAATGATTGTTTGCTGAGCTCCGACCCAGTACCCGTATTTTTAATGTGGGTAGGTAGCCTAGGTAATCAATTTTTGTCAGATTTTGATTTTGTTTATAGTAATTTTAAACAAAAATGAACAAAATCATGGAAAGCAAATACAGTAGTTTGGAAGTCAATAAAAAGGATGGTTGGCTGCAGTTTATGTGAGCAGATAGGAGCACAGTAAATACTGTATACATGTAGCAGATAGGAGCACAGTAAATAATGTATACATGTAGCAGATAGGAGCATAGTAAATACTGTATACATGTATCAGATAGGAGCATAGTAAACACTGTATACATGTAGCAGATCGGAGCATAGTAAATACTGTATACATGTAGCAGATAGGAGCATAGTAAATACTGTATACATGTACCAGATAGGAGCATAGTAAATACTGTATACATGTAGCAGATAGGAGCATAGTCAATACTATATACATGTAGCAGATAGGAGCATAGTAAATACTGTATACATATAGCAGATAGGAGCATAGTAAATATTGTATACATGTATCAGATAGGAGCATAGTAAATACTGTATACATCTAGCAGATAGGAGCATAGTAAATACAGTAAATACTATATACATGTAGCAGATAGGAGCATAGTAAATACTATATACATGTATCAGATAGGAGCATAGTAAATACTGTATACATCTAGCAGATAGGAGCATAGTAAATACAGTAAATACTATATACATGTAGCAGATAGGAGCATAGTAAATACAGTAAATACTATATACATGTAGCAGATAGGAGCACAGTAAATACTATATACATGTAGAAGATAGGAGCATAGTAAATACTGTATACATGTTGCAGATAGGAGCACAGTAAATACTATATACATGTAGCAGATAGGAGCACAGTAAATACTAAATACATGTAGCAGATAGGAGCACAGTAAATACTAAATACATGTAGCAGATAGGAGCACAGTAAATATTATATACATGTAGCAGATAGGAGCACAGTAAATACTAAATACATGTAGCAGATAGGAGCACAGTAAATACTAAATACATGTAGCAGATAGGAGCACAGTAAATACTAAATACATGTAGCAGATAGGAGCACAGTAAATACTATATACATGTAGCAGATAGGAGCACAGTAAATACTAAATACATGTAGCAGATAGGAGCACAGTAAATACTAAATACATGTAGCAGATAGGAGCACAGTAAATACTAAATACATGTAGCAGATAGGAGCACAGTAAATACTAAATACATGTAGCAGATAGGAGCACAGTAAATACTATATACATTTATCACCTTCCTCAGAAATAAAATACTTCTATTACAGAGAGTTTATATTTCAGAGAACATCAAAACAAATGGGTGTCCTGATCAGCAAGTTGATGGGCTGGAAAACTTGTCTAACACAGAAACCTCAGATGGAAATGTAAGTTTGGTTGTGTTTTAATATTAAGTGTCATATTTATGCCATCGAGGGCTTAAGAAAATTGTTTAACCTAACCACGCTTTCCTAGGTGATCCTAGAAGGTTTACCGGTACTCGAACACACACCCATCTTCACAACTAACTTTTGCACTTGAACCAGCAGTGAGAGACATGACATTGAGACGTCCTGTCATACCAATCATCATGGAGCGCATGGTTTAGTGGTAGAGCATCAAACCAAGGATCGGAGGGTCGCGAGTTCGATCCTCCCCCAGTGCTATGTGTGGTGTCCTTGAGCAAGGAATTGTTTCTGCTTAGTACTTGTTCTATACCCAGAAAGACTTCAAGATTGATTTATATAAGTTGCAAGAACTTGTTTCACAATCAAAGTACAATTAGATAAATTTTAACTAATCGTCACTGAGTACTGCAGCCAGGTAGGGATTCAAACTCATGAGCCCTGGATTGATAGTCAGAATGCTACCAACTGAGCTAACCGGGCACGGCGGAAAATAATTAGATTATCTTAATGTTATACAAAATCTGCAAGATAACAGAATTCTACCAGTATGTTGTTTTATAAACAGAACAATAATAAATGAAGTGAATTTTTAAATACATGTGTTATTTTTATCACCGAAAATAAAGACGCCAAAAGATTACTGAACTAATACTTCAGCCATCCTTTCCCTGTTCAGATATAAAGGTAGTACATGGTTGTATATCAGGAAAAAACTCTTCAAATGTCTAAGAAAAGAAAAAATGAAATGAATACAAAGCACCTCATTATCATAAATAAACAAAGTTTGAATGGTTTGGATAACCAAATTCACAAAAACGTGACAAAAACAATATTTTAATGGGAGTGGTAAACTTGAGCTATATCCTCCCTCTTAAGTAGATAGCACTAAAATATTACTTGATGACCTTCACATCATCTTTCACACTTTTTTGAAGGTAAAACAATATGATGGATTCGAAATCAAAATTAAATCATGTGAACTCATTGAGAAAGACACAAATTATTGGTATGTTGCAATTTAAGCGGTAAATCTATTTTAGTCTAACCTGGGTGAGTGTGTCTAGGTTATGATATCTCTTTTTCAATATACCATTTTGACATGTTTAAATAGATATTTTTATTGTTATATGGTGTCAGTAGGTACAAGGTATGGTATATAGAGGGAAAATGTTTTTAGTCATTGAATGTTAAAATTTTGAAAATCCTGATATACTTCCATACATGTATATTAATATCTGGATTAATGTAACTTTGTTGTTAAACAAAAACAATTTAGTTAACTGTATTGCTCTTACAATTTGTACAAACTTTGCTTAATATCTTCCTGAATAGAACTGGGCCTCTGGGTTATAAAACTGTTTTCATGCTCAAATCAAAAATTGTACTCCAGCACAATTTCCAGGAGTGAAATCACTGCACTCAACCTCGATTTGAATTTGAAAGTATTATTTAATGCAGATTTGAAGGTAAAAGTAACAAGTATTTACATCTTTTTTGTTATAATGAGTTTTGTTGTTGAGTTGAGCATGACATCTGGAGTTGAGCATGACATCTGGAGTTGAGCATGACATCTTGCTTTGAGCATGGAACAAAGTTTTATAACCTCTGACCCTGGATAAAGTTTCGTGAAAGTATATAAATAAGTTTTGTATACCAATTACAGTTGTGTGCACCTGAATGATGAGGTTCTCACTGTTGGAATTCCCCTGTTCAGGTAATTGTCTCCCTTAATACTGGAACTTGACAGGCAACTAAGAAATAGTGCTTGACATGTATAATTTAACATTTTCATTTTTAAGCTGTAGATATTTATGAAATTCACACACCTGCCAAAGCTGCATTTTAAGAAAAATTTAAAAGTTTTCAATAAGTTTTTAACCATAGATTATTGTTTGTTTATTTGAATATTTAGCATGATTTTTATGCCATCGAGGGCTTAACAGATGATCAGTGAAACTAACCTTCTGTTTTCCTGGAACGTTAACCAGTACTTGAGCACCCTCATCTCCACTTGTAGCTGAAGTGGCCTAAAGCACTGTCTGAAGATCATTAACCTCTCACTGCTAAGGTGGTAAGTTTGAGTCCTGCTCAATCCAAAACTTTCCCATTTGAATCAGTGGTGAGACATGCATGACAATGAGACACAATGTCTTATATTAATGGTCATGGAGACTGTGGACTATGTGTGGATTCTTACTCACAACCCTGAATTGATTCGCAGACACACTACTGACTGTGCCAACCAGGCCCAGCATAGGTTATTGTTATACTAGTATGTGAATAGGGGTATTTACACTTAAACCATGAAAAAAAGGAGAATGACTTAAACCATGAAAATAGGAGAATGACTTAAATGAAAATAGGAGAATGACTTAAACCATGAAAACAGGAGAATGACATAAACCATGAAAATAGAAGAATGACTTAGGCTGACACAGTAAATTGACCTGTAAATAAGAACTTAAAATTGAAAACTGTGTGCAACTGACTAAGACAACTACATTGTATTACAGTGAGCCACTATCCAAGAGGACATACATCCAACACTGGGGACTGAGGAGCACTGTAGCCTGGATTATGACACAACTTCTACACGTCCAGGTAAACACAGAATCGAATAATTATATGCAGTAGTTATTTTATATAGACTACACATGGAACTGTATGTTACTGGACTGAGTTGGGTTTAATGTCATTATCAACACATGATGGGTTATAACATTGTATATGGCATATACAGTTTTATTGGTGGAGGCATACCTTGCAATGAATCTGAATAGAACCACCACCCTTTGACAAGTATTCGAAAAACTACTAAAATAATGTTTTTTGTACTGAATCCACAACCTCAGTAGTGAGCGTTAAGTGATCTTTTGATGGCCTCTTAGACCACATATCTCTGAATTCAAAACCATTGGCATTATTTAGATGTGGGAGGAAGTAAGGAAGTCTGTAGACAGGTCAGCTGATGGAATGTCTGAACCTTCTTGGTAACAAAGGAAACCAGGTTCAAGTTTCACCAAGTTAACTAAGTAGATACCTAGTATAAACTTTAGTGTAAACTTTTAAAGTTTTCAGTAATAAGTCTTTACTTTAGTTGGCATTAAGTCTTGTATAAATGTGATGGATTCTAATTATGGTTGACCTTTAGTTCCTGTCTGAAAGGTCAATGAAGTGCAACATTATCGTACTTTATTAGATGAATTTTGCTCCTGTGTGTATAAATGTTAATAATACTAAGTATATATCAGATTTCATACCTATACTTCCAAGCAGAAATGATATTATATCATATACATGTACCATATTTTCTAAGATTGTGATTATATATACATGTATATATATCAGCTATGAACTATTAATATACATTACTTATGTGTCTGTGATTCCAGCCAGGAGATACTGTGATGGACCCGATGTGTGGGAAGGCCACTATTCTGTTAGAAGTGACCCAGATATGCAAGGTAATAATAGTGAATTATATGAAATTCCTAAACGTATTTTTTTACGGTACTCATCATTTGTGTCAAGTATACCCATGAGATTGAAAAGCAAAGTTAAAACAAGAAAATAGCAATGCAGACAGAAATAAAATGCACAATAAATGTAAATATTTAAATTTGAGAACTGTAAATTTTGGAATTATCAAAACTGAAAAAATAATATGACCAACATTATCTCCTTATTGCCCTCTATCCACATGCTAAGTTTCATGTTTCAAGTTAAATGGATATCTGTAATTTTATAAATTTTCTTGCAAGAGCAACCACAATTTTTAAACATGAGGAACTTTAAAAGCATAATTATTTCCCATTAAAAGTGTAAAAATATATAATTTTTTTGAAAGATATTGATAATTGTGATTAGCAAATATTTCAATAATTTGTTTTATACCATAAAGTAGGTTATATAATATGGTACATATTTTATACATGTTACAGACTGTGACCTGTATTGGGATGGATAAGGAGGGTTTCAACTTCATCTGGCTGCAGAGAACCTGTCACTTGATAACCAGTCCAGGAATATACATCTTGTACAAGGGAGCACCAAAAGTAAGTTTCCTCTCTCTACTATTGCAGCGGTGGACTAGGGGTAGGGCGTACACTTTGCATGCGGAAGGTCATGGGTTTGATCCCCGGCCAGATCATTTCAAGGAGTTGAAAACTGATTCTAGAAGCTTCCTTGCTTGGTACTTAGCATTTAGAGGTCTGGTCAGTCTGATGTCAGTATAATGTGACTGGGTGAGGTATTGTACCATGTGTCTACATCATGATACTCCAGTGTGGCAGCACTTAGAATACTGTCCCAAGTAGACACTGTCATGATGTAACTGAAGAATTGTTAAAAACAATGCTAAACAATGTACAACAATAACAACCACTCTATATTGCAGGAGTATTGTATGAAAAAGCAAGTCATGGCTAGCAATAGTGATAGTGTTGATTTTTAGATTTAAACTTATTTATTTAACCTTTATTGTGAAACAAGTTCTTATAACTTAAGACAGTATGATGCTCCAGGTCTTCCTGGGCCCTAGGGTAGAACCAGTACTATGTATATGTGGATAACGTTTCTTGCTCAAGGACACCACACATTAAGTTGTTGCTGAGGACCGAACCCATGACTCTCCAATCCTAGATCTGATGCTGTACCACTGGACCACGCGCTCCACATTGATAGTGATAAATGACTAAACTAAGGAGGGACAGAGCACCTCAAACATAGAATAGAAGCGAATGGATACCTATGCCGTTTTCCACATGTTACAGTTCATATATTGCATTTAGTTTTGTTGGAGGTGATAAAAGCTTGGAATAATGCTTAATTGAGCCTTTGTCCTTCTATCACTGCTGGATAACTTAAGTTGCTGTCTGAGTTATGATCCATGAGTTGTTACACTCGGTGTACATGCAGTTTTTACTTTTTTGTATAACAGATATAACTGTGATAACTTTGATCCCATTTTATTCAGAAAATCCAAAGGACTTAAAAGCCCACAAGGACACAAAAATAAACATGTATACATAATATAACGAAAATACAATTTTCAAATGCAATAAATACTTAATAACTAAAATGTGCTGGTATCATAATACAATTTATTGATGTAAGGTTGTAAATATAGTTATCCCAACAGTTAACACAATGCATAACCATTTAACGTAGTACGTTTCAATATAACTAAATATATAAAGATTAATTGTGCCATTGTTTTTGTTCTGTCACAGAGAATGCAACAATAACCATTTTATAATTCACTATAAAGAACAGAATTTCCTTTTTCAAATGTATGATATATATCAATAAACTTGTTTTATAATTATACTTTTTTTAATGGAATTCTATAATAATTACAAGTTTTAACATGTTCCATCTGGTCCAGATATATCTCTTAATATATTTTCTTCCTAAATCATCAGATATACCTCTGCCAGACAACAGTGTGGATAAAATTGTCACAGATGCCCCTTTCGGTCAGAACCACACCACAGACACGGACATTGTCACATTCTACACAGATATGCTGACTGAAATATCAAGGTAAGTTCAACGGATTGTGTTTTGAAAAAAAAAAATTTCAAATATGGACACTTCTGAAATCCTTTATTCATTGCTGCTCAAATATGGTCACTTCTGAAATCCTTCATTCATTGCTGCTCAAATATGGTCACTTCTGAAATCCTTCATTCATTGTTGCTCAAATATGGTCACACCTTAAATCTTTCATTCATTGCTGCTCAAATATGGTCACTTCTGAAATCCTTCATTCATTGCTGCTCAAATATGCTCAAATATGGTCACTTCTGAAATCCTTCATTCATTGCTGCTCAAATATGGTCACTTCTGAAATCCCTTCATTCATTGCTGCTCAAATATGGTCACTTCTGAAATCCTTCATTCATTGCTGCTCAAACATGGTCACTGCTGAAATCCTTCATGCAGTACTGATGCAAACATGGATTCTTCTCAAGTCTGATATTTTTGTTTATGTAAAGAAGTCATTATGAGTGTTATATGGCTGTGCAGTGTACATTGAGTTATTTATTGGGAAATGTATAAAATGACGAACTACAGGTAGGCTGGATCTAATATTTCAATAAAGGTGAACCAGACTGTTTGAATAATGGGGAAAGGGGCAATAAGTGTTTCCCCTGTCTGTCCGGTAAAAAAAATGGTTTCCTAATTTTATATTTTCTGAATGGGTCTTAGTATTTCATAAATATTTTGTTTGTACACTGTACCTGTATAATTACTAAATACTGGTTAAGTTAGATATATGTCCATGTCAGTCATCTTTTACAGGAGTTATATCCCCTTTAGCCCTTTACTTCATAAAGACACCTTTGGACACCTCTAATATTCTAGAAGGCTTTTGAATTATTGGGTGAGCATTAATTCACCACATATCAGCAATGGGTGAATTATGTTTATATTAACTGACAGAGTGGAAAACAGTGCAGGAAGTGTTCAGATTGCTCGTTACGAGCAATTTGAACTCTTCCTGCACTGTTTTCAAAGGCCTTCTTGATTGGTGCGGGAAAACATGTATCTATGGAGTAAAGGGTTAGACTTAATTTTCAGTAAAACTTGTTATCCGATCAATAGCCATGACATTCGTTTCTGCAGACACATTTGTAGTTTTAATGTTTCAATTTTGCCCCTGTGTTTATCTAACAAACAACTTTTAGTAATGTGACCACTGCTTATATTGGTGAAGCAGTTTCACTGAAAATAAACTTTCAATATTATAAAGGTGAATATTATGATTAAACCTATTTTTATCTAGGACTGGCATTAAGTATTGTTTATTTTTAAGCAAATCAAAATAGGATTGAATTTATATTCAATAACTAATTTAAGTACTGCTAGTCTGGCGGGCCTGAATAGCTCAGTCGGTAGTGCATCTGACTATCAATCCAGTTTTCATGAGTTTGAATCCCCGCCCAGTTCGCAGTCTCCATGATAATCGATATACGACATTGCTTCTCATCATTTGTCTTTGACCACGTGATCCAAACGGAAAAGTTATCCTTTAACTTGTGGAGTTGGGTTTAAGTTTAGTTTAACTAATATTTCATTGCAAGCTTC
The DNA here is from genome assembly GCA_029582155.1 of Panopea generosa. Taxonomy (NCBI): domain Eukaryota; kingdom Metazoa; phylum Mollusca; class Bivalvia; order Adapedonta; family Hiatellidae; genus Panopea; species Panopea generosa. Next base: position 12,813,672 of record CM055908.1, read on the forward strand.
ATTATACAATACACATATATATATAAACAGTAGCATAATAATCATGACAAAAGCAATTGGGTTAGACTACAAGTTATTCCAACATTAGTAAGTCCTTCCCACAGGGTAATATGTTATGTTTATTAAACTAAAATTGCGGGGGGGGAAACAAAAAAATAAATACTTCAAATTGAAGAAAGCGAAAAAGAGAGAAACAAAAGAATATGAGAACAATATGAGAAGAATAACATCATCACAACCCTTGCTGTCACGACCCAATGTCCCTGCCTGGTTCCTCCCTTCGCCACCCCTGCCCATAACAGATGGGTTTGCTCAAGTACTGGTTAACCTTCCAGGATCAGAGGAAAGAGTTGTAAGGTCAACTGATTGTCTATTATCCCTCAGTGGAATAAAAAATATGATTAATATTCAAACAAACAAACAAAAACAAAAATTAATGTTTCTATGACAAAATACATCTTATTTGATATGTTTAATAGTTCCATACCTATTTTACAGGGTTCTCAAACCAGGTGGTGACATTGTTCTCTTAACAAGCATGTATATGAAGGATGTTTTACAACACAGTTTGTCGGTGCACAACAACATCAACACCAAGAAAAGCAATACCAGTAACTCAGTATCAGATCAGGCCGGAAGTAACACTAATGTAAACACAGTTGAAAATAGTTCAAACATTGCAATATCTAATAAAGTAGAAAATAATGTAAACAGTACCAACATACCAATAGCTGATGAAGCAGAAAATAAACTCACCACCAACTCCGGGAAACACAGAACAAATTTTAAGTCAATGACTGACCAGGCAAATTCAATAGCTGATGAAGCAGAAAATAAACTCACCACTGACGCAGGGAAACACGGAACAAATATTAAGCCAATGACTGACCAGGCAAAACCAACAGCTGATGAAGCAGAAAATAAACTCACCACCAACTCCGGGAAACACGGAACAAATATTAAGTCAATGACTGACCAGGCAAATTCAATAGCTGATGGAGCAGAAAATAAACTCACTACCGATGCAGTGAAACATGGAACAAATACTAAGCCAATGACTGACCAGGCAAAACCAATAGCTGATGAAGCAGAAAATAACCTCACCACCAACTCTGGGAAACACGGAACAAATATTAAGCCAATGACTGACCAGGCAAAATATTTTGATAATGTTTCTATTCATGCAATGGAAAACAATAAGATTAAAGAAGAAATAAAAACTGACTTGTATGACGAAAATGACACCAGTTTACCATCAACAAAGATAACAAAAAGTAATATACTACATAGTTCAGTCAACTGCAAGTGTCTCAGACCATAGTTTTCCTGCACTATTCTCACATCTTCGGACATGTATAATGTTTAAACAATCTTTCTATGTAAAGTTGGCCAATACAGATGGTCAGATATGTGTGTTAAAGAAAATAAAAATATAGAAACGACCAGGTTCTTATGCTTTGTTACTGTAATTTTTATTATAGTCTTGAAAGCAAATTGTGTCAAAATGGCCAAAGTTGACAGCTCTCTAGGGTGGAATACAGTATATACATAAAAATACAATTTACATTTGTTTTTACGTTTTTAATTTACAATATTATGAAATATATTTATACAATATACATATATACAGATTAATAAAAAATTTTGCTCAACAAACACAAGAAAACTGGTTTACTAATGTTTTCACAAAGCTTTAATGGGAGTACATCAGGAAAAAACACTATAATTAGTCTTAAAAAATAAAATTATTTTTGTAAATTGATAAAACGCATCTTATTACCATAAAATTAATACATAAAATCAGAATAGTTTGGTGTATTAAATAAAATATATGACATAATAGATATTTCAGTGGTAACTTGAAATGAAATCACCATTCTAAACAGCATTTAAATACTAATTGAAGACCTCATCATCATTCTGACTCTTTATAACCCTTTACTTCATATAGATGCCTTTGGACACCTCTTATATTGAAAGCATTAATTCACCACGTATTAGCAATGGGTGAATTATGTTTATATTAACTGATAGAGTGGAAAACAGTAACGAGCAATCTGAACTCTTCCTGCACTGTTTTCAATGACCTGTGATTGGTGCAGGAAAATGCGTATCTATGGAGTAAAGGGTTAAGGTAAAACAGATTTTATGTGTAAGCATGTATAACTAGGTCATATTTTGAAATCAAAATGAAATCATGTGACATCATTCAATATGTCACAAAATATGTTGCAATTATGTGGAATATCTATTTAGTCTTAACGGGATGCAAAACCCAAGCTAGGAAATCCCTTTTCAATATATCAGTTTTGCATTTTAATTAGATATCCTTTTGGCAATTTGGGGTCAATTAGTTTATATAGACATGATATTTTGAAATAAAAAAATCTGATGTATTCCCTTTAACTATTGTTAACAGTTATCTAAACTTATTTCACATGTCTTATCAAATTTCTTTATTCATCATATTTTTGAGAATTTAGTAAAAAGACAGCTTACTTAACAGTTATTTTGACATAGTTTTCAGCACATCACTGGTTGTATATGTCAACCGTTTTTATTGGTGGAGGAAAACCACAGACCCATGTACATGAATCTTATTGGAGCCACTTTCCTTCCATAAGCAGCCAGCACACTTTCTCATATAAAGATCTTTTAACTGACCTGGGTTCAAACTCTCTATATCAGTAGTAATAATTGATTATTTGATAATCTTGAGACAGCATCTTAGACCACCTAGCAATGGAAGCGTCATTTACAGTTAATAGACACTAGATAATCATCAAAAAAGTTTAGTCATAATCTTAACAATTCCAAATTTTCAGTTGTGTCATCCCAACATTAACCTGGTCTTATCTTTATTATTATTTCCCTGCTGGTTTCATCAGACGGGACTATAACTTTACCCTCCGTTGGTCTGGATCCGGCTGGAAGGATTGCTCATATTTTATTTGGAGTATATACAGATAAACAAGTACAATATTTGAAACAAATGATTAGAATGAAGTAATCAAATTCTTCATAGGCCTCTTCTTCTTCTTCTTCATCTTCTTCTTCCAGGTGAACGATTGGATTCCTGATGGAATATATTTATTCCTGCGGGAGAGATTACTTGTCCCAAATGCTTATTTACAGTTAAAAGTATTAAAATTATGTATACGATCTACCTGGTTAGCAGGTGCCAGACACTGGGTAGCAAACAGCTGGGTTCTTTCTTTGTAGTTCTAGACGTTGGTTCCCTCTGGTACGTCTGTCGTTCTGTTGTTGTTTGTCTTGTCGATAAATTAAGAAATATTGCATAATTGTTGAGAAGTCAACGGTGATTGCTCAGAATATACATATAATACCCAGTAGTTTAGAAGATATTTTAAAGGTAACATGTACAGCCCATTCGAGTATGTCAACTCATTCTGACTTTTGCCAGTTGTAATGATTGTAGCTGTATATAAGTCTATTTTACATTGCCACCAGTTTCCCATATGGGCGATGTCCCCAAAACAGGCCATAGGCCAGCAGGACTTATGTCATAGTAAATAGTCAGGACCATTGTCCGTCCGTCCTTCCAATTACCTTTTTCATGTAGATGCAATAGCACATTCATTTTTCATTGAATCTGAACCAAACTTGCACAGCAGTTATATAACTACAATATCTCAGACAAGTTCTTGAACAAGCGTGATTCGACCACAAATTTCCCCCACCACAGGGCTTATAAGCACATTTTAAGTAAAATTTTCTCTTCAAGTTCAAGGCCTAGACCTTAAATATTTTATGTGTGGCATCGCATGGTGGTCTTAAAGATTTTTGAAGAGGAATAGACAAAAAAACATTATCTCTGAAATATTGATATGTTCATTTGTTACAAGTAGAGCGATTGTTTTAGTCGGCCAGTTCCGGGATTCGAATCCGCAATCGATTTTTTGTTAGACGCCGGTTTGTACACAATCGCCGGCCAAGGGACGCTATTCTTATACAACTTCCGGTGACAACATCACAGCGATAAGGAGAATTTTGTTAAAAAAGTTCTACGAAGATGTGGTTTTTCTACCTTCTGAGTTGGTTAGCGTTGATAATTCAGGTTATAATCATCACATTATCAATTGGTAAGTTTGGTTAAAGTTACAAAACAGGTCTGCGAACTTGATAATAAATTCATTAACATATAAAACAAAATTGAAAAAAGTTATAATTTCTTAGAATGTATACACCAAGTCTTCCACAGGATGATCTTCCTGTTCATGATCGTTGAGATTTAAAGCCTATTTAAATAAGACATGGATAGACAGCTTTTTGTTATTTTGATATTGGATCTGCAGTCCATCCCGGAAGACGTGCAAAAAGTCGCACTAGTGTGGTATGATGCCAGTTTGTGCATATCAAAGCACATTTTCAAACAATTTGATATTTTTTTTAGTTGATTGTCCTCTAGTCTTAAACTAATCTCACCCCTATTACGACGATAAAATGAGACTAGGTGCCAGTAGTTGACACCTGTGTTTACTAACTCGTCTAAGCGTAAGGTGAAACCACTGACTTTTCAAAACTTTGAAACAAGAAATATTTTTTAAAAAATCAAATCACCAACCATTCAAACTGTTTTGTAAATGTTAAGGGCTAATACTGAACAATGTAAGAACTCCTTCTTTCAGAGAACTGTGGTTTAGCGAAACCAGCTAGAAGTGAGCACCACAAGCCCAGACAGTTGAGGTATTTAAGATCAGCTTCCAGAGCTGCTACTAAGTGTACAGATCACCCGTAGTAAATTATATCAGAGACATATAAACATGTAATTAAGTCACTGATTATATATACCAGTATTTGGATCAACTATCTATTCTACAGATAGAGATATATTAGTGCTTAAAGCAATGCTACGAAATTAGAAATACAGAATTTTAGATTCACAGATTGATGGCATTCACTAATGATGTTTCAGTGAGCCATTATTTGAACAATCAATAGTTGATCAGTTAAAATAGTGCATGTCAGAGTTTTGGGACCTTTGATTTTCGCTGTCAGACCCATGTAATTTTATTTGAGTCGGCCAGATCCGTTAAATTAAAAATAAATTATTGACACTCCAGCTAGTACAAGCAGTAGATCAATTTCTGAATCTCCATTGATGAATCTATTGACCAAGTTAAGCAGCGACCAGATAGAAAGAAAAAAAAATTAAATGAAGCATATGCTGTGCACACAGAGCTGGTAAACTATTAGTATTATTTGATTTTGAATTAAAGTGCACAGTGCAGTTAATATGTAAATTTTGTTTAAAAAATTATATCAATGCCTATGGTTGTACTGGGTACTAGCTTCGTTGATTTCATTTCAAAGTACAGAAGGATTATTAACTTCATTTCAAAGGACCATAGACTTATGTAACCTATTTAAAATAAAATTCACAATTCTAACCTTTCTAAAATTCTTGTAGATTTATGAAAAATATTGCTGGAAAGTCCCAGACCTGCCAGTAAAATCCACTATTTTTTTATGATTAGTAAATTCAATTTGGATTGTAAAAAAACATTAAAATCCAGAGACTCATTTCGCATACACAGAGACTGATCACATATAAACTAGAGGATGACTTGGGCTACAAAATCACTTTTCCCCATTGTTACTTTGCTTTTTTTATTTGGACTTGTAAGTCAACATTAAGGTTGAGGAATCTGTCAGTTTTTGTATTTCTACATGCTGTCAAGAGTACAATAATCTTCAAATGAACATTTGTGTATGTTGTTATAAAAGAATCACAAAGATCTGTATAATTATTATGATGGTTTAATGAATTGCTGAATAATGTGTCGCACCTATCAATGATAAATTTAATTGGCAATTATTTCAAATTGCCACAGGCTAAATTTTCATCATATGTGTAAACTGTTTACACATCATTTTTGGTTGTTTTTTAATCTATGGTTAAATACCATGTTCAACACATTTCAGGTTTTATATGGCATATCTAGTTTTATTCGTGGCGTAAGACCTTGGAATGAATTGGAGTAGAACCACCGTCCTTCCGCATGTAACTGACAAACTTTCTCACATTTAGTATTTTGAGCAAGCATGACTTGAACCTACAACCTAAGCAGTGAGAGGCTAGTAATCTTGAGACAGCATAATACACAACTGTCTTGTCTTTTTTGTATTCTGTTACATTGTTACGCAGTAAATGACTGAATAATTACTTGATTTTTTACTTGTATGTTAGTATAATATAATTGAGTCCAAATTATATCTTAAATATGATTCCTTTATTGTACGAATAAAGCTATTTGTACTGACGGCCCTATATAGGTAGAAAGCGACAAATTCACAATAAATAAATAAGTAAATAAAAAAGTGAGTGGTTTGTTGAGTGGATGTGTGAGCGAGTGAGTGAGTGAATGAATGAGTGAAACAGTCAATCGCCAGATCGAGTTGCCAAAATCCGCTCGGTCCACCTAGATCTTACCTGTCTGACACATCAGTGCTTTAATCTATGTTTAATATATCAGATCTGATGCATCATCAAACTCATGGGCAGAAACTTCAGCGAAGATGTTCTGTATTAAAATCTGCTTATAGTCTACGTTATCCTGCTGTTTCTCATCAAATCGATACAATGCTTTACCTAAATTGTATCATAATCATGGTGAGAGGTATGTGCCTCACTGTTTATGATCAACTTTCATGTGTTGTGTCATTGTGTAAGTCAGTTACTGACCTCGAAGTTAGTCTTTCCTGAATACGAAAATCCTGCACACGTGAAGAAACGCCTTGCGCAATACGTGCTCATGTTTTACATGAAACAATCTGGATGTTCACGTTTTGCACGCACTGTTTTTTCATAATCAGGAACACTTACTCAATCAGTAACCATTACCTATCTTAAAGAAGAACAAGGTACAGTAATCAAATTTGGTTGTAAAGCATCTGATTGACATTGATCAAATTTCATATAAAGCAGCGAATGGGCTGGCTACAAACACGGATCTTACATTGGTGTTTACCATTTTGATAATAATTGAATACTGGATTCATTAAATATGATAAATTAATATAAAAATGTATTTTGCAGAGCATAATATCATTGTCGCCTACAAGTTTAATAAATGTGGTTATATAAAATTATTTCTTATCAACTTATTTGTAAAGAAAAAGGTACATAAAATTATACCTATTAATTGTCAGGTCCTCTTTATAGGAAATGAGGAGAAAAGGTTTTCTGATCCAAGATTCTATAAATAACACTTTATATAAATATTCATTTCAGCCAGTCATCATATGATGTTATGCATCGGAAAAAATTTAACCATGACAACTTTTATCAATGTCATTCTAGATGTTTCTGCAAGTCTGAAAATAGCTCGACATTTTAAATACAAGAGCAAAATGATACAGACAACACCAAGCTGTGAATTGATAGTGATACTGCACTAGATTAATATAAGATATGTCATGGCTTTATTAACTCCTGCAGTATGAATTGTTTGATAAACATATTAAAGAATTACCAAGAACTGAAGAAGTATGTTGTACTGTTAATATTAAGAGCTTATAAAGCCATTAACTCTTTACTCCATAGATACGCATTTCCCACACCAATCACAGAAAGCCTTCTATATTACGTATCCAAAGGCGTTTATATTAGAGGTGTCAAAAGGTGTCTATATGAAGTAAAGGGTTAATTGGTAATTGATTTTTCTACCTATATTCACTGTTTTAGCCAAAACCAAGACTAGCGGTTTGACCTAGATTCCTTTATGGTTAATACTTTTGTATTTTTACAGCTGCAGGCCTGTTTTACCTAGCTGAGCTGGTTGAGGAGTATACTGTACTTACGGCCAAGGTCATCAAATATCTCATCTATGTAAGTTGTTGCTACAATATTTTACTATCCTTCGTGTTATCTTTTAAGCCCACCTGGCTGAATAAAACACAGCAGCCTAATGAAGAGCGTCAGCCTCACATGGAGAAGGTTGCGGGTTTAATCCTGGTTGGGTCATACATAAGACTTGAAAATGCTACTAGAAGCTTCCTTGCTTGGTGCTCAGCATTTAGAGGATAGTTCTAGATCTGATTGACCAGGTGTCGGTATAATGTGACCAGTTGGGGTATTATACCATGTGTCTGTGGCATGATATTCCAGTGTGGCAGTATAATGTGACTGGGTGGGATATCATACCATGTGTCTGTGGCATGATATTCCAGTGTGGCAGTATAATGTGACTGGGTGGGGTATCATACCATGTGTCTGTGGCATGATACTCCAGTGTGGCAGCTTTAGAATACTGTCTCAAGTAGACACCGTCTTCATATGACTGAAAAAAGTGAAAGGGGTGCTAAACACCATACAACAACAACAACAACAAACCACCTAAGATGAAGGTTCACAAGTGAGCTTTTGTGATTGCGCTATGTCCATTAGGATGTCAAGGTGGATAAATTCATTGCATTAAAATCTTTTTTTTTCAAGAACTGGTGAGTGACCAAGGCCTAATTAGTTTTTTTCTTGTATGAAATAGCATTATTTGGTTTTTGGCCTGGGACTTGCCCCAAAGGTCATACATAATACCAGTGCTTGATTTATGACATTCTCCACTTTGGCTCAGTGGTTGCCAGCCCAAAAGTGCCAAGTATTTTTTTATAAAAATGAATGGGCATGAAAGTACAATGTAGTTCAAAGTAGTCAATAATCTGGCTTCCTGCCCCAACATGTTGAAACCGACATAAACATCATACACAACAAATATTGATTTATAAAACAATGTACTGTATACTACTTTTATGAAATTAGATACATATTTCAAAGATGCGTTTGTAGTTTATAAATGTACAAGCATGATGTATTTAGTTAAATCAATTAATATTACCGCTATATTGTAATATATATTTCTACAAATTTTTGTCACTATTGATGTTTATTTTAAGAAAGAATTATAGGAAAACAAAACAGATATAAGCAGTAATTTGATTTCTTGATAATTTTTTATAGATTTTAAAGTATCTGTTTAAATACATATCCATTTTATGTGAATCCATTGTTGTTTAAACTTAACACATGTTTCTGTTTCAGATCACGACAGCTGTGTATGTTTGTTTTGCACTGTTTGAAGAGATCCCCTTCTCGAGCATAGTTGCTGGGCTTGTAGGCAATGTGGCATACTTTTTCTTACTGAATGACTTCCCTTACTTTGTCCTTACCTCACCTGGATTTATTGGATCTGTTTGTAAGTGAAAATTACCAGCTATACCTTACAAAGAAAAAAAAAGTATTCAAATTCTAGTGAGCTATTATTTACTAAACCATTTATTTGTAACTAATTATGTTAGTTTAAGTTCTCGGATGAATAAATGAATGAATGGTGTTTTATGGCATGTCAAAACATAAATAGGTCATTTTCTGTGCGTAAAGATAAATGACTGATAAATTAAAAAATATTGCATAAAACTTAGTAAAACTATTTGCAAATAAATCATTGAAGTGTATATTTATGAATGATATCATACAGTGTTTTTTTTTGGCCATTTTTATAGCCATTATTGGGTCATATTCCCAATGGCAAATAGTATCTTTTTTTCCCAATTGAATGGAAAAAAATTCCCAATTGAAAGCTTCAAAAATGTAAATTGAAACTTGCCATACTTCTTTGATAAAATAAAGAAAGTTTTCCCCATTCTGAATTTAGTATGACATTGATTATTTAATTAAATGGCCTGATAAGCAAGTGTACACTTTTTATAAATATATTTAATGCAAAAAAGTTTCCCAATGTTAATGAAAATGCCGCTAAAAATCCCAATTCCAAGGGTATGGGTCATCTACCCAAAATGGTGAAAAAAAACACTGTCATATAATGGTACTAAAAATAACTTGTTAATGGGCTTTCAACTAAAAATGATTAAAGTGTTAAACTTCTTCTAAAAAAATTAAATGTATATGCTATGGTACATCAACTTTTTGAAGTTCTGTGAAATATATTTGCTACTGTTCATTATTGTGGTTAAATTACTGACCCCTGTGTTGTTCCAGGGAGCGATATGAGTGATGGCAAGAATAGGATCACTGGCTCATGCATGTTGTAAGAAGCGATAGTCTCAGTAATATGATAGAATTTGCTGAAACTCTTGCAGTTTTGCAGGTATCAAGGTTCTAGGTTCATTCTGCGTATTCATTTTATATTTGTTTTATCTGTATGTTCATTTTGTTGTTTTTTACATTTAGAGTGAACCTGGAATCTTGTTTCTTGTTGGCGTCTTATAACCTTTAATGTGTTGGTACGCCATTAAACCCCGATTCATTCATTGCTACTGTTATCAGTTTAATTCTACCAGATTATTTTAGCTTGATTGCGAAGATTGATTGATTGAATGAATATTTTCAAGAATTCAAGTAAAATGTTGGTGAAACAGAAGCCAGGCTTATTAACCATAAGAATTTTTTGTGGATAATGTTGACAACTGTATAATAAAATGATTATGGACATATATGTCGGCATTAGCACCTGGTAAACGTGAACTATTTCTTTTCAGTTTCAGTGATGATTAACCACTATCTGGCCTTTTCCTATTTCACCAGTGTATATCATCCCTTCCAGGAGGTATGTATTCGTAACCGTAATAGGAAACCATCTTTTGCAGTTGTTGTGACAACACCCATTACATTTTTGTGGGGACATGATCTATGTCTCTGTTTCTTACAGTCCCAAATTATTATCAAAGGAATTGAGCATCATAGCTGACGCAACCTTTATAACACAAATATTGTAATAATGGTAATTAAAAATACAATATTTTGTTTGTATTTGAATTATTTTCAGAAAGCATCAGTCGTTACATGTCATGTTACCAGTTGAATACTGAGATTGTCCGGAGAGGCTTGAGGTTTATTTAACACATAATACACAGGGGATCTTACATGCTTGTTTATCATTAAATTTATTAAACAAGTTGATAAAATTATTTCATATGAGGTTCTGCTGAGTATCATATCATTTTTGTAAATGAGTTTAATAAATTAAACAATAAATGAGCTTGAATATAAGATTCTGCTAATATCACGTAAAAACACATACATGTATATTAATTTCGGTCAGTCATCGCATGGTGTAAAATAGCAAACATTTTACCATGACAAATCATCAGTTTTGGCTAAATATTTTTTTACATTTTATTTGCTCTACTGGCCAAAGGCAAGCAGGGCTTATGTCATGGTAAATTGGCCATTGTCTGTCCGTTAAGCTTTTTCTTGTAGACACAATAGCACCTACATTTTTTCATTGAATCTTAACCAAACTTGCACAGAAGTTATATTACAATAAGATCTCGGACGATTTCTTCTTGAACCAGCATCATTTGACCTTAAATGCACCCCCCCACCCGCAGGGCTTATAAGCACATTTTTTAAGTGAAATTTTAAAAAAACATTTTCAATGAAAGTTCAAGGCCTACCCCTTAGATATTTTCCATGTAGCATTGTATGTGGGTCCTGTAAAAGGTATTTTGAAGTTGGGTCCCTGGGGTCAGATTTGAGGCAGCCACAGAGGTCACCATTTTACATAGAGTTATATAGGGAAAATGTAGATGCGATAGCACCTTCATTTTCATTGCATCTTAACCAAACTTGCACAGCAGTTATATAATTACAAGATCTCAGACAATTTCTTAAACCAGCCTGATTTGATCACAAATGCCCCTGCCACAGGGCTTATAAGCACATTTTAAGTAAAATTTTAAAAAACGTTTTCTCTGAAAGTTTAAGGCCTAGACCTTAGATATTTTATGCGTAGCATCTGTTGCCAGTAGAGGGTTCAGGTCTTCTTGGGCTCTTGTTTTTTGTATTGTCGGATTTCGGTTTATGTTGGCCGAGTTGCAATCATACAATGTCATGGTTTGCCTCAATAACAATAGAGTTAATTAATAGTATATCTATTTATTGCAGGTGCTTGCCTACTTCACTGTGTGTTTATGGCTGGTGCCCTTCGCATTCTTTGTCTCTCTCTCGGCCAATGAAAATGTTCTTCCAACCACCGCTGATCTGCAGTCACAGCAAGGAGATGAAACTGATATTGTGTCAAGTTACTTTAGAAAACGAGGCAAAAAATATGGATTATTGTCCATCTTAAAGAAAGCTCAAGATAGTGTTTTACCCGAGAGAGTGAAGAAACATTTCTGAAGACAAACAATCAAGTACATTTTAAGCTGCTAGAACAAAGTTTGAGTATACATATACTGTACCAGTACTCACCTGTATAGCGTATTGATGTCAACTCATAGTGCATGTAGGACATTTATGTTGTCAACTTGTCAGTGCAGATTTGTCTTTGGTTGCAGTACAACACACAAAATTACTTTAAGTAAATACCTGAGTGGAATATTAAACCACTATTTTCTACACAGGGAATGTCTTTATAGCCCTGGCATGGTGACATGCTTTTGTGCTGTGTAGACATGTAATAGATACATGTTCTGCAGTAATTTTTTTATACTTTGATGTGATGGTAAGAAAAATCCAGATGGATGTAATATATGTACATGTATGTGCCACCCAATCTGTTTATACATAACGCGTTTCACTCGTAGTTGGCCAGAAGAATGGGCTAGTGCAAAACATGAAATTATCCTGTGTTAACATAATGCTGATTTATCTCTTAACAACTGGAAAATTAAGTTACCAGGGTCTGGTTTCACTAAACATCACAAGCTGAGATTTTCCTCAAATAAAAAATCTCAATTCCTCGAAATGATTAATTGAACTTGTAACACATTATTTGGCCACTCAGAAATAACCTCATTACAAATCTTTATCCAATTGGTCAATGATAACATGCAAAATGATCAACGAAAATGAAGTTAAAGCATTTCAAAAATATCAGTTGAAGAAAATCTCAAGTTGAGATGTTTAGAGAAACTGGGATGTGGACCAAAATTCATCACTGTTTTGAGGCACAGATTTAGACCCAAAATGTAAAAGAATTAAGAATCCAGTAACTTTTATTAAACAAGAAAACTACTATATTTATTTGCCAAAACGAGCAGTTTAATGATTATTTAACTGAACTATAACAGAATCACATTTATTACTTGTGATTTTGTGTTATAGGGCTTTACATAAATTATTTGAGTCAGAGTCTGATTCACAGATTCAAATTATTGATAAATTTAGGCCCTGTGCACAGTCATGCTTGCAAAAAGAAAATATTGAATGAGCTGTTTGTATATTATTGGTATTAATTCATTCGGTATTTTACATTGAAATGTGCTAAAGCTCATATTGTATCTGCATGCAAAATGATGAATATGATATCCAATTTTGCAAGGTCATTTTGATCATGTGAGCATAATAAAATTATGCAAAATTAAAAATAAGGAACGTGCAATATTAAAGGGAATATATTAGGATTTTTCAAATTTCAAAAATTGGCTGAACACATTTTTCCCCCCAATATTTCATGCCTGTATAGTCAAATGTGTGTTAGCAGTCACCTGTTAAGCAGCCACTTGTCTAGGGTAGCACATTTCCTATTTCCCATATATGTGCTTTAAAGGCAAATTAACCTGTATTAAGCAACAACCTGTCATAAAAGGCTGCTTTTTCTCCTTCCCTCTACTGGCTGCTTAAGACAGGTTTGATTATATATAGTCACTGACCTTGTATTGCCAAAGGGATATCAATTCAAACATGCCTAAATATTGCAAAGGGATTTCTTAACTTGGGCTACGCACCTTGCTTAGACTATTAAAAATAGATTTCCCACTTAAAGTTGGAACATATTGTGTGACATATCAAATGAGTTGCGTGATTTCAGTTTGATTTTATTTGATCCGTTAAACAAGTTTAAACATAGTAAAAGTTGTTTCATCTTAGAAAGAGTCAGAATGACAATGAGAAGGTCATCAAGAAATAGTTTAGCATTATTATTGATAATTTAAAAAATTGATAAATTTTTTCAGACATTTATAGCATCGTTTTCCTGATATACTCCCTCTAAAATGCCAAACAGATATGAAATGTCAGAGTAATATCAAAATTTAGGACATAAATTTTTCTACTACAAACCATTACGTTGCTGTATTAATAAATACAATGTAACGTAGGAATACCTTTATTTTTTTTAAATACACATATTCAGGCCTGTCATAGTTATTATATTTTTGTTCCTCATGAAAAGTTTGTTTTTTGTTGGCTCCCCATTTTGAATGGAGACAAACAATATAATGAACAATTTACAGCAAAGTGATATGAAGTGATAGATGTTTTTGAAAAATGTGTCTCTGTCTACCTTATAAGCATGTGCTTTATTTGTGTGTATTTATGTGGGTGTATAATTTTACAAAACATGGACTGTTGATGTCATTATGGCATATGGGCTGAAAGTAAGTTTATTTTTGTATTTTTTTTATCAAATTAAAATTGAATACTGAAAAAAATAACAGTTTAAACAGTTGAAACTGTTCTTTTATGTGAAAAAAGAAATTTAGAAAATATCCTGAGCCTACATTAAGATTTTTAACCTGTTTATTGGATTGATGTTTGGAGGAAGGGTGGGTGTCTAAGGTTTCATTCAATAATAGGATTGAACTATTTAAATGAAACATTGTACGTAGATAGCTTATATTGAGATGAAGATTAGGAATGCATATGAGGTCACCGAGATCAAAATCTCAATTTAAAAAGAGTATCTGCTCAATAGATTTAAACTTTTAATGAGTTATTTCAATGAAACTATCGAAACAATAGTTGAAATTGCATTAAGGGTCACTGTTGTAAAGGTAACGGTTACTTAAAAATAGAAAAATAGCTGCTGTTCAATAACTTCAAGAACTGAGATATTGGATTGAAAGGTGATGCAGGGTGTAGCTTATATCTAAAGAACTCTGGGATTGCTAAAGGAGTCACTGGTTCTACTAAAAACATCAAAACAGTTTCCTCTCAATAACATCTGTTATAAAACAAGTAAATATTTCAAACTTAGTGTGTATGTTGTATCCAATGAGAAATGTTTTTGTTTTTGTCTAGTAATTATTCATTTAGTCTCAGATATAGTACTTTCTTCATTTTGTAAATGATTAAGGTACCAAACATATATTACAAACGAAAAACCTGATTTACATGAAATTTCCATGTCTAAATTATATGTGCCATTGATGGCCTTGAAGTAAACAGTTGTCTGTAAAAATAACCACCAGACATAGTAAATGGGTTCTGGATGGCATGTTCAATATTCTTGTTTACATTTTAATGATTTGTCAATAAATATTTTGACCTGATGCTTAAACTGGGAATACTGTGTAAAAGGGCACACAGCAATGTTGAGATTGTATGTTTCTTCAAATTAATAAATACAACTATGAATGTGTGGCCATGTAAAGATATCAATGTATAGCTACTTGTATCTGAAAACTTCATAGTTAATTATAATTTTGTTTTAAAGCCTCATTAAACTTCTGAAATGCACAATTTTTGATAATAACAAAAATGATTGTAATTAATTGTGTTTATAATATTGCTAAAACCATTCATGTAGACCCCTTAGTGACTGTTTTTTTTAAAAAAAAAAGAAGAGAAAATTCAATTGAAATGTGTATAACTTAAATGAGAGGACCAAGCTTTTAACGTTTGTTTACATTTTTGTAATTCCGTAATGACTCACTTGCTTTCCGACTGTACCTCCACCAATGTTCGGAAGTACACAGATGAATACATGTATTTTAGTGAGCATGTCATCCAGATTTTCAGATTTGGCAAAGAAGATATAGAAAACAGAGATACATCACTTTATAATTATCATAACATTACAATGGTAGAAAATAAGACAACTTTAGTCTCTGAAGATGTTTTATTCAACAGTTTTGGTATAATGATGTGTAGGTGTTTAGGTGATGTACCGAGTTTATTTTTAAAATAAGCATACTGCAGTGGTAGTTTGTAGATAAAGGTCATTAGATAAGTGATTCATTAAAAGATTAGAAAAAAATATGGCTTAACTAAACATTATGCATCGTTTTTTGGTTTTCTTTTTTTTTCCAAAAAAAAAAAATGCTGTCTGCAATAAAAATGTATCTGCCTAGTAAGCGTAATTTTATTATACACACTGAGAAATAATGCATACCAAAAACTATATTGGTCTGGTAACTTGCTGAGGATCCACCCTCGCATATACACTTGATACTATCGCACACGCTAGTATGTCATGATCCACTTATTGAGAGGTGATCAAGGGTTGTTAGTTTAGTACAGTTATTAAAGAAGTAATTTTATTTTTAATTTTATATGAATGATTCGTCGAATCCATGCAATAAATTAGCTTGAGGGTTCCTGTTCATTAATACACTGAATGGAATAAAAGGGATGTTAATTTCTTACTGCATCCCCTGCAGTTCCCCATACTGTTTCTCTCAAGTGAATTGATCATATATTACCGACCGACGCGTTTCTGTCAAACGGTTTTATCGAAAAGAGACAAACATTAATTTGTAAACAAAACACATTCTTAATTATGTACTTATAATGTGCTTTATATTTATTTTTTTGTTTGCAAAGTTTGTCAGTGATCAAATTAACATATATATATATATATTCTATCATTGAAAAGAGTAAAACTGACTTAAAATAAAACTAAAAACGACCGTTTTGGAAGTTTAATGAGCCTTTAAGAATATGAGGAAACAATCATTGAAAATAAATGGTGATACCGGTAATTATTTCTTTAATTGTATCAATTAGAACCGATGAAATTAAGATTTGTTTATCCATTTTTGTCATGTGTAAAATATCATTGTTTAGACCATTTACAATACTTACGCCACTTTTGAATTAGAAATTTAGTTGAAGGTCTGTGTTAATACTCGAGTGCTGTAATTTATATTTGTACCATGGAGATATATAGTCAAACATGTGGAAGCAGTCACTTCTGTTTAGCAGCCACATTTGCAATGTTCCATTTCTATGCTTTCAGAACACATTAACCTGTATTGAGCAACAACCTGTCTTTAAAGATCACTTTTGTAGTTTCCTTTTCCTAGCTGCTTAAGACAGGTTTGACTGTACATGTTTAATTTTTAGAAGTAGTGGTAAGTGAAATTTTATCAATTTTTGCCATAGTAGTTGTGTCCTGCCTATATGTGTATTACATTCAAGAGATATGAAAACACAGGAAGAAATATAAAAACACAACACAGGAAGAAATACAAAATGCAACACAGAGTTGTGATGTTGTGTTGTGTTTTCATATCTCTTCCTGTGTTGCATTTTTATATCTCTTTAATTAATTGCTATCACTGTGTAATTTGTTAAACAACTTGTTTACAGCAATTAAACTAAAATATTTATATGCACTTCACAATTTAATGTTATGGAAAATCTAGTTATACTCACAATGTGTGTATTAAATACAAGGGAATCAAATGACTTATTAAAAGAAAGAAATTACAAATAAAATGTGCTCAAGAAAAACTTATTAAATGTAAAGTTTTGCCAACTTAAGATATTTTGAGAAGTTGATGTAAAGTTGGATATTTTGAATATATGCAAGTGGGTTAATGAGTCCAGGTCAGTCCTGTTCAAACATATTGATGTTGTGTATTTCCATATTAGGACTGTGCATTGCTTGACCAATGGCAAAACGATACGCATCGAGATATAGGTAACCCAATACGTGATACAGTACGGTACAGAATATTAAAAAGTATTATTGAAATGTGATGAAATTCATGAGTAACTTTTATCATTAAGTAAACTGTGTATACAGTATCATATTTTGAATATGTAAATAACTCTCAAAAACTTTAATATCGTCAGTAAATGTTAGAACCTACTTCAAGTATTGTTGTCAATCAGTAGGGGACTTAGTAAATTCCATCATACATTTTAGAAATACAGAAAACAGGACATGAGCTCTTGTATAAAAGTTTATTATTAGTTCATTACTTAAGTTTTGAAATCCAATTTTGTATTTTGTTGTTTGAGGGTTTATAGAGTTTATGAGATTGTACTTATTTAATGTCCATCTGATGCATGCATGCGTGGTTTTATTATTATTAAAAATGTTTAATTTTTTGTTTGTTTTTATGATGTTGCTTTGTAAAACCTGACAACTTTATAACATTTGCAATAAAGGAGTTAACTCCATTTTTATCTCAGTTATTGAAACAACCATCATACATGTATATATTTTTGAAGACTTCTGTCATGATAGTCTGAAAAGAAAAAAGTGTCATTTGATGGAAAGTACAGTTGGTTCTATAATGTTGATTGTCATCTTGGTCATTTCAATGTTTAAATCATTCCATTAATATTTCCATCCTGTTTTAATCATTTACTTTATATAGACGCCTTTGGACACCTCATATATAGACGCCTTTGGACAACTTATATAGAAGGCTTTTGAATTATTGGGTGAATTATGTTTATATTATCTGACAGAGGAGAAAACAAGAAGTGTTCGTAACAATTGCAATCTGAACTCTTCCTGCACTGTTTTCAAAGGCCTTTTGTGATTGGTGAGGGAAAACGTGTATCTATGGGGTAAAGGGTTAATACAATGTGGTTATGCAAAGTTCTCTAATTAAAGCGTGACTGGTTATTAACGCATCTATCATTCCAGGGGCGAGTTTGAATCCCAGCCCGCTCACAATCTCCTTGATGATTGATATATGACATAGCTCTCATTATCATTTATCTCCTACCACTGATTCAGTTGGAAAATAAATTAGTGTTCTTGAATACTGGTTGTCAGTCCAGGATCCCAGAATACTGGTTGTCAGTCCAGGATCCCAGAATACTGGTTGTCAGTCCAGGATCCCAGGAAAGAGTTAACTGATCATCTCTTATCCCTCGATGGCATAAAAAGGAAGCTTAATATTCAAATTGATAAAAGTAACAATGGCAGCCACTGCATTTATGTTCAACATGCAACCAACAACCTGCTAAGGCATTCATAGAAGCCCCTTCTAACATGTGACCAGTAGATTTAACATCACTTTGTCTAGTAGAGCTCATTTTTTTGGACAGTTACTGGCAGTAGAGCCAAAATCACTTTGTCCAGTAGAGGTAATATAATATGGGCCAGTAAAGTTAAAATCACTTTGTCTAGTAGAGCTAATATAATTTTGGAAAATAGAGCTAGAATCATTTTGTCTTGTAGAGGTACGAGGGGCATTTAATAAATTCTGTCACTAATTGCCTTCCATGGAAACAATGTTATGTAAGAACATGAAAAACTTGTGCAATTGTTTGGAGATGTTAAATCAATACACCAGCTAATTCTTAATTTAATCTGATTATAATTGACCAAGGTAATCATTATTGAATTATACACACTCATGTACAGTGGCTATATTTCAATGTCATAATGAAACCTGAATAAAAATTAGAAATAAGGGCTTACATTAAAGCCCAAGTTTTATGTGCAGTTATTCTGAATTGTGTCGTATACATGATAGTTCTACTGTAACTTTAAGAACAGTTTTTCGTTGGAATAAGAAATTTAAGTGGGGTCAGCATAGCCTGTAAGAAGATCACCGCCTAAGTAGGCCTGTCGTTGCAGCAACAAAGGAAAACATTGGTGCTGTTAGAGGTCTCACTGAACAATTACCTCCCTTACATGACGGTAGCAAGATTATTACGCCCAAGAAATTAGAGCTGTGTAAAACGGTTGGGTAATTTTTTTTAAAAAAATGCATAAAATGTCATATTTCTTTGTGCATATGGGAACGTTGGAACATTTTCATGATTTCTGCAAAGTTTGGGTGACCCTGGGAACTGTTTGATGATGCTATAACAGTTTAAAGATGCGTAGTGATACACTGCAACAAATGGGCAGAATTGTCAAAAATGAAGGGGTGCCATCAAACCATCGAAATTGTGAAAAAGCAACCTGGTCAACCCCATGTTTTTTTCTGCATATTTGGACCAACAGAGGACTATCTATGGGAATAAGGCACTTTTAGAACCATTGGTAATGTATCCAGTGTTCCAGAAGTGCATGTCTCTATATGTAGAACAGTACAAAATTAATTGGTGTGTGAGACGTGGTAAAAGAAGAGGGACGGTATACTGTTTCCCAGATAGCTGATAATCTAGGCATTTCAGAAGGCAACGTACATCATATTCTGACTAACTGACTAACTGTTTGGAACTGTTTTGTGCTAGATCAGGCTAGGCCCGTCATAGCAAAGAGGACAGGAATCACAAGATGGTTTTGTATGCCATTTTCTTCAGTTCTTGTGATCCTGTTGTACAAATTCCTTACAAAGAAGGTATAACAATTACAGGCAAGTTTTACAAAAATACAGTACTTAAATCTGTTAAAAAATTTCAAAATAAACGCCCAAATAAAGGTTGGAAGGCACACCACTTATTCATGACAATGCTTCGGCCCACAAAAATAAAAGTGTACAATCTTTCTTAGAACAAGAAATGGTTATTTAGGTTGAACTACCCCCACCCCTTATTCCCCTGACTTAAGCCCCTGTGACCATTTCTGTTCCCCATGCTAAAAAATGCTCGCAGGTAAATGCTATGCTCCTAGAAGTACCCTTGAGTCTACAATTTTTCAGTCTAAACAGTATACTAAGGGGAGACTACTTTGCGGCATTTAGGTTGTGGACAGCAAGACTTCTGAAGTGTAAATCTGTGTGGGGGGAATACTTTGAAGGGTTGGCCTGAAAAAAATCCCGTTCCTGTGAAAATCAAATCTCCAAAGACCAGTGGCAGAATATATTGAATGCCCCTCGTACTGTTCATTTTGGCAGTAGAGCTAATATCACTTTGTCCAGTAGAGCTAATATCACTTTTTCCAGTAGAGCTAATATCACTTTGTCCAATAGAGCTAAAATCACTTTGTCCAGTAGAGCTAAAATCTTGTGGAAGGTATTACTTAAAATGACCTGAGAAACCTTATTTTAACAGCTTCATTATATATATATAAACATTGAGATTTGAGTCTACTGTAGGGCCCAATCAGCTCAGTTTGAAGTGCTCCTGACTGTCAATCAAGAGGTCACTGAGTTCAAATTCCACCCCCCGTCTTGTCATTGTGTCCGTGATTTGGTATACAACATTGCATCTCATTATCAGTCGTCTCTCACTGCCGATTCAATGGGAAAGTAATCAGTTACTTGCAGGGACAGTTGTGCTTGAGTACTAGTTAACCTTCCAGGATCCTAGGAAAAAAGTGGTTGGGTTAACTGATCGTCTGTTCGCTGTTGATGGCATAAAATAATTGCTTAATATTCAAACAAAAACATTGAATCTACTAAAATAGTTGTTTAGGGTTTTAAAGAGGCAAAACCAATGTAATATCATGAGTTATTGAAATCTTTGCTGGAAGTTAAAAAATACTGAAGAAAACTTATTTAATAATTTTAATTTATTCAAAGCTATAAGTGAGTGTTGCAAAACAATCTTTAACACAACTGATTATAGAGCAAATAAAGATAATATTTGTAGAACAGTGAAAAGAAGAATAAATAAATATTAGAACACTATTTAAAAGCAACTATAATCATTGCTTACTTGTGATAAACAGACAACGTACAATAACAAAATCTTACAAACACAGATTGGAATCGCATGACTTTTATTGATGCTTCATACTAAATACTTGTAAATTGATGCACAATTTCTAGTAAACAGCTTTGATTCCTGTTACAAGAGATTTGTTGTCATTCTAATATTTAACTTAGGCTAATTCATTGAAGCTGGATTTTTAAGAAAGTTCCGAGCTAATATGGACTACTCTCAAGTCAGTTAACTGGGAAGAACCAGTACTGAATGTTGTTTTTTGAGAGGCATCATATCAATCTGGGGATCAAACCAGTAACCTCTGGTACTGAAGTGCCAACACTCTAACTACTACCCGACTTCCTGGCTTTCATTGTCATTTTAATATTTCTTAAAGATTAATCTTACAAACTGCATATATGGCTTAACAATGTCTAATGTGCAACTATTCAGTAAATTCCACTCTGTTCACAGACTGAAAACGAGTCGATAAATAATGAAATTTCTAGTTTCAGGTCACAGCCATTTACTGGCGCAAGATCATCAATATAAAATGTCACAAGATTCTCACCTTTGGCTTTTTACAGTATAAAATCAGATAAATGTTGCCACACCTTTTTGAGATTATAATTGATATTTACCCTGTTAATCCTAATCCGAAGAACAATCCTAGGTTAACATTCAACTATCCTACACCAATACAGTTTACCTAGATTGCGAAATTAGCTCAGTTAATATGAACTGCTCTGAAGTCCGTTTCCTGTGCAGAACCGGTACCAACTGTTTTTTATATATAGAAACCATAGGATGCAGTTGAAGATTGGACTCTTGCACTCTGGTACAAGAAGCTACTGCACTACCACCCAACTATTCCTCGATTTAGTGTTGTTTTAAATTGTATTTTTGGTGAAGCTGGTACTATACCACTGTATTCAACATTCACATCTATACCTACACTGTTACAACCAAAACAACAGAATAATGACATTGTATAATGATGCTGGTACATTCAGCATTTTTTCTTACAGTGTTTGACAGTTTAGAAAACTTGTGCTGTTGAAGAATTAATAATTAATAATGCCATGATAACAGCTAAAACAAATAACTCAGAAAGGTCAAACCTGATATTTAATACATACATACATGTAGTTACAAGGATAAAGGCACTTTATTAAAGAATAATTAGGAACTCCATGTCATCTTGAGATCACTGATCTCTCTCAAATTAGGGTCACAGGTCCGAACCCAGCTCGGTCCACTTGTGGGAGGGCAGTGGCTCTACTCAGATTCTCAAACATTCTTTCACCAATATTACTTAGTCTAGTTGCCGTACTGGTACATAGCAATTATAAAACATTGGTTGAATTGAGGTCTTATAGCATACCAACACAAAAAATTACATATATGACACCAACAGGAAGTAAGATTTCAGGTTCACTTTTCATGTATAAAAACAACAAATCAATATACAATTAAAAAGCACATCAGCAAATAAAAATGCAGAATGAACCTGGAACCTTGATACCTGCAAAGTTTCAATAAAATCTATCCAATACTCAATTTGTGACATCTTGCTACATGTATCTGCATGAACTACAGTGATCATATTCTTGCCATCACTCTTACAGCACCCCGGAACCACATATGGGTTGACAATTTAACCACATGACAAACAATTAATGTTAAAATGGGTATAACACTTATTTGGAAGATTCCTTAGTAACCACTCTACAGGGATTGACAGCCAATCTATCTTTACCTATAAAAGGTTTTCATTTAAACAGACCAACAAACATGAATCAAATTAATGCTGAATTAACACACATTTTTAAACAGCAGAATTTGTAGTATAATCATGATCAATAGTGTATCACAGGCAATAGGAAAAATAAATAAACAGTAATACTACTACTAACTAATATCTATCACATAATTCTGATATTCATCACATAATTATAATACTCATCACATAATTATATATATATATTTATAACATAATTAATTAATTTTATATGTTTATATACTCTTTTATAGCAACCCTGTAGGTATAATCATTATGCTAAGACTGTCAATGGCTCTCTATCAATTCAATGAGATGGTGAAACGAAAATAATACAAAAAATTAAAAAAAAAAATATAAACCTGTTTTCTATTACCACAAAATCTTTCCCTCACTATGACCCATGTTTTTCTCCAACTTACTGGTTATTTATAGTAACCAATGTTTACATTACAGATAAACATTGTTTTATTATGGCAGTATATCATATAAAGACAAAATAGAGTTACATTCTGTCAGAACAGTTTGTATACTAATTACTATGCCAAATACTAACACACAGATAATGCGAGACAAATAAATTATTTGTAACAATTGATTAACTAAAATAAATCAATGAGTACTGGCAATGAAAAATCAAGTACTGGCACTGATTAAGCAAGTACTGACAATTATTATAAGAAGCAATAATGTACTGAAAATACTTAATCAAGTACAAACTGATCAATTCAGCACTGACAGTTATAAGTAGAAATAATGTACTGAAAATACTTAATCAAGACCAAACTGATCAATAATTACTGACAGTTATTATTGAAGAATTACATATCACATATCAATACTATTTACAGTAAATTAAACACTTAAAAAAAGAAGAAAGCAATTATTAAAAAAAACAATGCTTTACATATTAAATTAATGAATAAAAAACTAAAAATAAGTAAGAATTGACTTGAACAAGAAATCATGTACCAGTTATGACAAAGCAGATAAAAACAAACATAAGGTAACTGGGGACGGATAGTAATAAAACAGGTACTTTGAACACAAACATTAACATTAAATTCTGCCAAACAGTAATCAAGTACTCAGTAAAGAATATACTTGTGATGATTAATAAAACGACTACACGTTAAAACAGAAGGTTTATAGAGAAGAGAGCTAAATGCATTATTTCAAAGAAAATAAGATGTGTAGTCGTTTAATTCTTCTAATATTGAAATAATTACATTTCTTCAACCTTTATCTTCACCTACAGATGTGACAACTGTGTCTATATGTATATACCTGGTAGTTCCATTTTACTCCCAAAAATCAGTGGGTGATTATAACTGCAGAAACTTATGAAGGGGTCCAATGCCGTTTCTTAACACATGGCAGGTTATATATATGGCATATCCAGTATTATTGATGGAGAGAGACCTCAGAATGAATCTAAGTAGAACTGCCATCCTTCCGCAACTAACTGGCAAACTTTCTCACAAAGATTTTGGACCGGGTCTTGAACCTATAACCTAAGCATTGACAGCAATAAAAATGTTAAATAAAAATAAAATTTTAGCTGAGCAGAATATTGATACAGAAATTGGGATGTTTTGTGAAAACAAAACCTGATCTGAATTCTGCATTCTGTTTTAAAAACTTAAAAAATGTAAACAAAGCAATAAGTGGCTTGGCATTGTCGACTTGTTTACAGCAGATTTTCTTTTTTTTTCTTCTTTGGTATCTAAGCAAAGACTAGTTATAATTTACTTTAACATATTGGCATTGGTCCAGATCCTATGTCGAACTCATCACCTCTGATGTTGGGATACTTGTCTGGTTTTGTCATAGATTGGAGTGACATTACAACCCTGTCTCGTGGGAACTTCACAGACGACCAGTTGCTAGATGAAGTTGAACGTGTGTTTGGATGTGACACTAAAACTGAACTTGTCTCGAGGTTGTGGCGGGAGAGTTTTTCTGTTTTTCTGCTGCTAGAAGCAACATCGAAAACATCTGGGCCATCTTTCAGACTGTGTTTAAACAAAAATGATGACATATCATCACATAAATGAAGAGAGACTTCACTTTTGCCTTTTATATCATCTGTGTATTTCTTCTTCATGTGAACGTCTGATATATGTCTAGGTTTAAATAACACTGGTCTTTCAGTTGTTGAATGGTCTTCAGTCAGAACTCTTTTCACTATTTCTTTTGGTACGTTTGGTTTCCTCAACTTCTTTTTTGTGTCCACCATCCCTTCTTTTACATCTTTTTTATACAACCTTGGTCCATGGCGACCATCATAATATTTAGGGGCAGATTCCACCTGAGGCATCATGGTGTACTCATCCCTAGGATAGTCGTCAGTAAGATTTGTAATGTATGGTGGATCATCAGCCTTTAGTGGTATTTTCCAGCGATTTGGATTTACATAACCTGCACTTTTGGCTCTTTTCTCATCGGCAGCCTCTTCTTTAAGCTCAGATCCTTCATGCAGTCCTCGATCCAGATCTTCTGATATCTGAGTAAGGTTGGTTGCTCTACGGCTGATAGGTGATACTTCTCTGGGAGGTCGAGGTGTTTTCCATGATGGAATAGTGTCCGGTCGTCGGTCTTTGTTTATCTGACTTTGATGATTTGGACGACATGCTGTTGGCTTTCATCAGTGGCTCCCTCTGACTGTCCTTCTTTTCCTTTTCTCTTGGTCTACCATCTTTGGACTTTGGACCAGTTGGCATGTCTTTGTTATAACTAGTAATGATATAAATACAAGAATGGTTTAAATAAATCAATAAATATATATAAATATTGTATTAGTTTTATAATTTAATTATTTTACATTGATTGTGAAACAAATTCTTACAACTAAGACAAATCACGCTCAAAATCTTTCTGGGTAGAACCAGTACTAAGCGGAGAAATATATCAATATAGAATAGTCTTTATTTCAAAATATTATTTTATCCATACATGTATTTTCAAAGTTTTTGGGATAGAAACTTTTGATTCTCTCTTAATCCAGCTTTGAAAAGTAATACCAGGCTTATATTTCAACATTTGAGTCAGTGAATCAGACTCTCGTCTTAAAATACTGAATTTTACAAATGCTTTAGACATTATAAAACCCCAGTTTGATTCTCGGACTTGGTGTTAATATTTCCATACTGTTCTACATTCATTACTTTAGCAGTAATTGAATATTAGCGTCATTTTTATGCCATCGAGGGCTAACAGATGACCAGTTAACCTAACCACTGTTTCCTGGGATCATGAAAGGTTATCCACACACCCCATTTCCGCAGGTCACTGATAACTTTCCCACTTGAATCAGCAGTGACAGATGAATGATAATGAGACACACTGTCGTATATCAATCATTACGGAGACTGTGGCCGGGCGGGATTCAAACTCACAACCCCTTGATTGATAGTAAGACGCATAACTGAGCTAATCAGGCCCGGCCTGTAGCAGTTGAGATTGATTTCATGCTTGAACATGTATATAATAATTTCAACATTGAATTGTTAAAGGAAATAAATCAAGAGTTCTCATAATTTTAAAATTTGCTAAAAGCATTTGTTCCAATATATCATGCTGATATATACTCATTTAGCTTGTATTGCTATAAAAACATATTTAAGGACCTAGTTTAAAATAAAATAGATTTACTGCTTAAATTTGCAACATATTTTGTGACATATTAAAAGAGTAACATTCTTTTATTTTCATTTCAATTTGATGCATTATACAGGTTTACATGTAGCAAAAATGGTTTCATCTTACAGAGAATCCTAATGGCGTTGCTAAGGTCAGCAAACGGTATTTAGTGTCTTTAGAATGGGGATTTCATTTCAAGTTTACCACTCCAATTCAAATATCGAGTTTGCCTAATTTTTGACATACCAAATCATTCGGATTTTATTTATTAATGATCATGAGATGCTTTTTATTTATTTCAAAATAATTTTATTTTTTAAGACAATTATTACTTTTTTCCTGATATACTACCTTTAAATTAGAACCTCATAGCAGTTATCCCTTTGGCAGCATTCCCCTGAATTATTTCTCTTTAAGACCGCGGCGTGGTCTAGTGGTAGAGCGATTGCCTCACATGCGGATGGTCG
This sequence comes from Panopea generosa, assembly GCA_029582155.1. Classification (NCBI taxonomy): domain Eukaryota; kingdom Metazoa; phylum Mollusca; class Bivalvia; order Adapedonta; family Hiatellidae; genus Panopea; species Panopea generosa. The sequence continues at coordinate 12,841,048 of CM055908.1, forward strand.
TGGGTTCAATCCCCGGCCGGGTCATACCAAAGACTTTAAAAATGGTACTAGAAGCTTCCTCGCTTGACGCTCAGCATTTAGAGGAGAGTTCTAGGTCTGGTCGGCCCGGTGTCAGTATAATATGACTGGGTGGGGTATCATACCATGTGTCTGCGGCATGATATTCCAGTGTGACAGCACTTAGAATACTGTCTCAAGTAGACACCATCGCGATATGACTGAAAAATTGTTAAAAGCAACGCTAAACACCATACAGCAACATCTTTCTCTTTAAGAAATTTTCAATGATAATGTTGAATTGATACAGTTGTGTCAAAGTTACCCTGACTTGTCAATAATGAGCTAAGATCAACATAAATGTGATGATACCTTTAAAATATCTAGGTAGATATTTATACAATATACACATAATGTAAACTAAAAGTACAAGACCTATCATCGATGGCGATTAATACCCAGGCATTAATTAAGTCAGCATCACAAAGTTTGTGTTATGCAAATCTACACTTGATGTTGATCATGTATGCAAAGGATCAAGTCTGAAAACTGTGGAAGTAGTTCATTCCAAAAGAATTGAAAAATGGTAAAAATAGCAATTTTGCCATACACAAGGGCAATAACTAGGGCTGTCATGTTATCATGTGTAAACAGATTTGTGTCGTTTAAAAGCAATACAAGTTTATTAATTTAATATACATGTACACTACCTTAAGTTAGTAATGTTCTAGGAAAGGTCATTTGTATACTTTTAAAATATGTCATAACACTGACTGTTGCCATCTTCAAAGAGAAGTTGCATGCAGACATCGTGAAACGTTTTTATTTGGACGAGCGGGATAAGCTGCTTAACAGCAAACTTATGATTGCAACATTTCTAGACCCCAGATACAAATGCTTGCCTTTCTTGTCCTATAGCGATCAGGAAACTGTGCATGAAAATGTAATATTTTGACTCTGCGAAATCCTTGTCAGAAAATCCCCTCGCTATCCTCACCTAAAATACTGAATGATAATATTAAGATTGAAAAAACTGCTTTCTCCGCAAGCTCTGAAGCTCCACCTTCCAAACACGCTAAAATGAATCAAGATGACGTGTAGTTTTTATTAGGTCCGTATTTCGAGGTTTATTTTATAAAATATTGCCTGCCGGAACATATTTAAAAATTCCCTGTCTTAATTCGTCAATTAACATACCTAATTAGTAATAATCGTCCTAGCCATATTTCTACACGATGAATTAATCATCTACCACATGTTATTTGTTGGCACTGTTTTTGCACGCAACATGTCATAAATCTTAATGGGAGGAGTTTACCTTTGTCTTGGTATCAACCACTCTCTATCCGTCATTCACAGAACAGAAATACTATATTACATACATGATTCTAACGTCACACATTGCCGGCTACATTTGTGTTTATACTTTGATGTTCATGTGATACGACTGTTCATTCCTTTAATGTTATTGGTCGAAGTAAAAATAGCCTACTGAATATTAATGTGTTTATTCAAAGAAAATCGTTTTGCTGGACCAAACTGTCAAACCATCTGGTAAGTTGAAAATTGAATCATATTGATCGTGACACACTGTCGTTAATTGTCAATTATTTATTTCGAATAATGACCCTAGACCCCAGTAAATTTGGTAAATTTGTATATAGATCGCTTTACGAAGTTACTGGCTGTTATTGAATATTTTCCACCCATCCTTGTGTGTTTCACGGCATTATTATTCATTATAACTAGAGTTAGATTCACGGAGCCAGAATTATTTCAAATGGCAATGTCATGAGTGACATGACAGCCATTTGTTTGATGAGTTATTTAAACATTTATGGTATAAACCAGTAAATAGCTGTAAATAAAACTTAAATAATGTACATAAAAAAAAACCCTGATTATGTTAACGGAGGCATGTTGATTATTTGTGTGACACAAATCTGCAGTATGCATATTCTACACTAGATGTTGATAATGTATGCTTAGTTTCAAATCAATTGCCTGAAAACTGTGGGAGCAGTTCACTTCACAAAAAATGTGCAAGGACCAGTAACTCTGCATGGTATTAAGTCAGTGTCACAAAATTTGCTTGATGTTGATCATGTGTATGTTTCAAATACTGTAGAAGTAGTTCCCTACAGAAGTTGCTGACAGGCTGGCCAACCAACAAACAACCAACTAATTTAGAGTTCAGAGGTATACAAAAATACATCAATTAATATTAATTTATACTTTTATATGTATCAAACATTATATTATCAAACAAAAGTAAAGTCTATTATTTTTAAAATTACATTTTACAATCTCAATATGCAGGACTCTGTGTTCAATAAACAGGAAATGAGCTTGGTCCCAAACTGAAGGGAAATATTGTTGTTTTGCCATAAAGATGTCCGACGGATATATTACATTGCATCTCATTGTCATTCATATCTCACCGTTGATTTAACCCTTTACTTCATATAGACGGCTTTGGACACCTCTAATATTGAAGCCTTTGAACACCTTTTACAGAAAGCTTTTGAATTATTGGTTGAATTATGTTTATATTAACAGACAGAGTGGAAAACAGAGCAGGAAGTGTTCAGATTGCTCGTTATGAGCAATCTGAACTCTTCCTGCACTGTTTTCAAAGGCCTCCTGTGATTGGTGCAGGAAAACGCGTATCTATGGAGTAACGGGTTAAGGGGAATAGTTATCATTTACTTGCGAAAATGGGTGTGCTCGAGTACTGGTTTACCTTCCAGGATCCAAGAAGGAGTGTTTAGGTTAAGTGATCTTCTATCAGCCCTTGATGTCATTAAATGACCCTAAATATCCAAACATTCATCATGACAAAAACCTGCCTCTTCATTTAAAACACTTCCTACCAGTATTTATTTTAATGACAAACCTTTTCTTTTCTAGCCATTTTTTGAATGCTTCCTCACTGTAATGCTCATTTTCAGCTTTAAATTCCGCTTCGAGTTCCATCTCCCTGAGGACCTGCTGCATCTTCAGTCTTCTTAGCTGTTTCATCTCGCGTGCTATGTTGTCTTTGCCTTGCTGCCACATCTCTGCAGCAATTATCCTAAATAGAAACATACACTAGCATACAATTTCTTGTCTGTTAAACTGTCAAAAAAAAGTCTTTAAACTGAGGAAGAAATTAACAACAAAAAATGAAGTACACATCAAAGAATTAGAAATGTAACCAACATTAAAACAAAAAGCGCACACTAACCCAGCCTATCACTGCAAATGGTACGAATGGTATATCAGATTTTTTAATGATCTGACTTTGACTAATCAGCATCATATACAATGCACATACTGTAAATCAGATATTGAGGCGAATTGTGAATCATGAATATGTTTGCAAAGATATTAACTGGCGATATAATTATTTTGCAAAAAGTAAATTGCAAGGTCATATATTCGCAAGATCTTGGTCAATTGTAAAAAAAACCCAACTGTTTTCAGAACGTTCTTTTGGGTTCTTCGCATATATCTTTTAATTAATCATAATTAATACTAACAAAATTACCAAGACGACCAATTAAAATTGCTGTCATAATTAAAAACTGTCTTTATAAATGACTATTTGTTAACTCCATCAAGGACTTATATAAAAAAGGAAAAGCAACTGATTGATATGTTACGAACACTCATGTATTCAAGCAAAATCTCGCGAAATCTCAATTTTAAATATTCTTACTTTCATTCATCTCAGAATTACAATTAAAAATTCTTTCTTTGTACAATGGAATTCTCTACAAAACCATACCATTTCCAGAAAATTGTGCTTAAAATTGTTGAGGTACTTATGATTATATGAACTGATATTGTTTCCTTTCATGTATGGTTCACATATGTTTTCTAAGAACTTCGAGCAATGATGCATATTATTTATACACAAGAATAAAAAAATATATTTCTAGGTAATTTGTCCAAGACTGATCGATTCCGACACCTTTGTTTTGGAGACCAAAACACAAGTATGTTCAGATGTTAATTTCAGGACAATTTCTTCATGGAAGGTTGATGCTAGATGATGGTTTACCTAGCAGAGAATGTTTTAAATTCAATTTCAGTTCATATTCATTAAATGTGCTGTAAATGTTTTTAAATAAATCGAGTAAATCAACTGGCTATATGGAAAGGTGAAAATGTACTGACAAATGTGGAATAAATGTACTGTTGTCATCATAGATGTATTTATTTACACATATTTCTTTTGTTTGTATGATTTATGGATGTTTAAGTTTATAAAATAAACTCTATATTTTTCTTAGGTACAGTTTTCGTTTCTAAATAACTCAAAGCAATCAACATATGAATTATCCACTAATAATAAATTGACCTGTCCTATTTATATTTGACCCCGAATCGAAATTAGGTAAATATGGTATTAAAACAAACAAACGTGGGAAAGTTTCATTTGTCATTTCCGGGTATTGAAATTGGCTTCTGTCACCTCTTAAATTAATGTAACTGAACAAATGTACATTTAAATGGCTTCTCAATATTTTTTATCGAGTTACTTTACCAGTCTACATTTTGTACTTGCAATCATATCTTACCAATCAAATTCCTTTTCACATATCAAGTTGGGGGGTTACTGACGGACAGACAATGAATGACAGACACAAAGCTCACTTTTAATCCTTAACCAAAAATGTTTGTAAATATTTTTAGAAAAGATCATAATTATGAAGCATTTACTTTAATCTTACATATGACTCACCTGGCACATTTTCTGTGTCCCCAAAGCTTAGCAAGATCTAGTGGCGTGTGGTTTCGGCAGTCTTCACCATCTATCACCCCTCCATTATCTATAAGCATCTTGAGACACTGTACATGACCTTCGCTGGCTGCCTGATGCAGGGGTGTGATACCATCATCGTTACCTCTGTAAATACATTAACATTGTTTCAGTGTTGCCTTTCTAATTAAGTGATTCAATTATCGATGTTTATTTTTTATTATATTATCTATATTATATATTTATATTAATTTATAAAAATATATATTTATACAGAATATGGGACCAATGTGTCAGATGAACCACACAGAATATTGAACCAAGGTGTCAAATGAACCACACAGAATATTGAACCAAGGTGTCAGATGAACCACACAGAATATTGAACCAAGGTGTCAGATGAACTATCCAAAATGCTGGACCATGCAAGGTGTCAGATGAACCACACAGAATATTGAACCAAGGTGTCAGATGAACCACACAGAACGGAACATTGGTCCATACAAGATACTTTAAATCAGTGGACCTGATAAAACATTGAATAATGCATGGCACTGTTTGTTGCTAGACAGTAAATCAAGATGCTTAGTCATAATAAGGTGATATACCTTGCAAATTTATATAGACCAAAGCTTTTTTTCTGAAAATTGGGAAAATATTTCAAGGCATTAACAAACTGGAAAATAAAAGGTAACACTGTTAAGATCATGTTCTAACCTCTATTATGAGATTTTACAATAAAATGGCATATTATCCAGCGTCTTCTTTTGACCCAAATCCTGCTAGCCAAAATGTCCTTTATCCCCCACTGTAACGGGGCGGTAGTGTAATGGATAGTGTGTTGGTCATGCACACAAAGTTGTGGGTTCGATGCCCAGCTTGGCACAATACCTCTTAATAATCAACACTCAGGACTGGTTCTGCCCAGAAAGTGACTCGAGGAGGTTTATATAAGCTCTGAGCTTTCTTCACAAATGAAAATAATTTTTTTTTATATTTTGAATAGGGAAGAAGCCTAATTTTGGCATCTGTTTTATAAGGTAATGATTGATTGATTGAATATTTAACGTTATTTTTATGCAATCGAGGGCTAACAGATGATCAGTTAACCTAACCACTGTTTCCTGGTATCTGAAAGGTTAACCAGTATTTGAGCACATCCCTTCTCTGCAAGTAACTGATAACTTTCCCACTTGAATCAGCAGTGAGAGACAAATGATAATTAGACACAATGTCTTATATCAATCATCACTGTTGCCAGGACGGAAATTCGAACTCACGACCCCTGGATAGATAGTCAGACACATTACTGACTGAGCTAATTGGGCCCAGCTTTATATGGTAAAAAAAACTCTGTTAAGACCAAACTAGACAGTGGAAGTTGTTTTGATAATGATCTGTTAAATTTGTATCACTTTAATAAAACGGTTTATGGGCTGCATCAAACATAAATGAAAAAATATTTTAAGACATATGGACAATATCAGACAATACAAAAAAACAACAACAGTTTCTATGAGTTCCGATATCTAAGCTGAGATTTGATATGATATGAAACTCCTACAAAATTCTATATTTTTCTGTTATATAAATGTTACAGCTTCAATAAAACTAGTTAAGATTTGTTTTGCAAATACTTGACCCTTTCCAGCCTCACTTTTCACTGTTCTGGCCATTATATTATAACATTTAACAGCTCCACTTACATAGATGCATCTGCCTTCTTATCCAAGAGGTACTGCAGACATTGTGTCGCCCGCTTGCCTGTCTGGTTACTGATACACAGATGTATGGCCCGCCAGCCTGTACTGCTTGCAAGATTAATGTCAAACTTGTACTTGTCAATCAACAACTTAAGGCAATCAAGTCTTCCGTGAATGGCAGCAAGGTGAAGCGCAGAAAGACCCTAAAAGAAAAAATACTTTATACAACAAAATGTATGGTCTCAAGTCATTGAATGATTTCTTCACATTCTCTACACAAAATCATCAATTTCATTGGATGATGGCAATGATTTCCTCTTATCTTCTATGTTAAATCACTGTGCTGACTTACTGAGATTTACTTACTTACATGCTATGACATTGTCAATGATTGAGTGATTGAATATTAAGCTTCATTTTTATGCCATCGAGGACTAACAGTCGATCAGTTAACCTAACGGCTGCTTTCCTGGGATCCTGAAAGGTTAACCAAATCTCCAGCACACCTTATCTCTGTAATGTAACTGATATATTTCCCACTTGAATCAGCATTGAAAATCGATTGATAATGAGACGCAAAGTTCGTATATCATTCATCATGAAGACTGTGGCCGAGCGAGGATTCAAACTCACTAACCTGGATTGATAAGTCAGACATACTATCGACTGAGCTAATCGGGCCCGGCAATAGATCGACACATTGTTCAAGTCGCCTAACAAATTATGTATTATGTAACAATATAATTCATTTGGTGATAGCAGACACAGTTATTTGTTTGTTTTTAATATTGAGCGTATGTTATGTTAATGCCTGCTGAAGGCTAACAGATGCTCAGTTAACCAGGGCTTGAAACTCCTTATAAAACCTACTTGTCCTCCCTTTCCAACATTTTCTTTTAGATGATCAAAATCAAAAAAATATTAAATCTTACTTATCCTGACCAATGTTTTACTTATCATAAGGAGCAGAGAAGTCCTGTTAACCTAACCACCGTTTCCTGGGATCCTGGAAGGTTAACCAGTACTTGAGGACACCCCATCTCTGCAAGTAACTGATAACTTTCCCACTTGAATCAGCCGTGAGAGACTTAATCACAATGGGACACAGTGTTGTATTTCAATCATTACAGGAGGACTGTTGCCAGGTGGGGATTCAAACTCTTGACCCCTGGATTACTTGCGAGCTAGGAATAAATGCTACTGGCCAAAATAACCAGGACCTATCAAAATGTATAAATGGTCTGTTTTATAAAGCCCATCAGACAGGGTCCTTCATCGAAGAGTAGTCTAAGGCGCCCTCTCAAGATCACTCATCTGTAACTATTAAAGTTGTAGGTTTCAGTCCCACTTGTTCAAAAAAAAACTTTATGTGAGAAAGTTTGCCATTTACTTGTTAAAGATGGTGGTTCTATTCAGATTCATTCTGAAATCTTCCTCCACCAGTGTAACTGGATATGCCATAACTTATATAACCTGAAATGTGTTGAAAATGGTGCTAAACCCATTAAAAAACAACAAAGATCATGAGACTATATGTTAACAGTTACAGAGATCATCAAGTTTGTATCATTTCAAATTATATCAAGATGGGCAGTAGTGCAGTGGTGCAGTGAATAGTGTTGACTGCTCACAAATTATTACTAAAATAGATGATAAAAATAGGATGAACTTTTTCCAATATTATTAAAATTCCTATGTAAAATGAAAATCTCATTCTTGAGACCCGATAGACCCTTGACCATGTATTCAACAAACTTGAAATCCCTATTCATAGAGATCATTTACTGGTAGCTTGTGGTCTTCATATCTGACTTTTTGGTTAGGTCACATGAGCGACCGAACCCTATATAAGGACCAGTTAAGAAATTGACTCTGTGCGCTGCCATATTCAACCGTCACGATCACGTGTTAAAAACACGGCATTCACCACATGAAGATCGTCATTGTTTTTCTAAACAGCGCATCATGGGAATGTACAAACCGCTATTGAGATTAAAACCTAGTCATGTTCCTACCACTTTCCGGCTAAAAGGAAAATTCAAATGCGGTGTGTGTGTGTAATAATTGACTGTGACGTTTTAATGCACTAATTGAGATCACTATGAATTGTTCTTTGCATATTTAATCAAGAAAAAATGATAATGCCTTAAACCAAGGAATTTTCTAAAACTCCTTGCTTAAATGAGGTCTTGAAACTTATCTTTATTGACAATTTATTGCCGTTTCTGACAGCTTTCTGACAGATTCCTACCAAGTTATGTAAATAATTAAAAAAATAACGATGTATTTACTCAATCATTATAATATGCTGAACCCGTAACAATGGAAATAATAACAAAATTAAACAGATACAGTTGTTTATTTTATTCGATACAACCGAAATATAAAGATAGTTTACAGTTGTGACATATTTTCAGCACGTCGTCAGAATCAGATAAATTGCCAAATGCACAAGTTTCGGAAAACAGTAATTTTTAACTGTTGTTTTTAAAAATAATATATCCACAAATTAATTTAAAATATGAATACGAATTATTTTAAAATATATTATTATAACAGTAGTAAATTGTATAGAACATAGCAGTTAGTATGTTAGACAATATATAAGGTAATAATTTTTTTGAGATCAGTACATTTAAACATCAAAGTTACTATCAGGCACACCTGCAGCCGGGAATTCACTGTGTTAGCCAGAACCATGTCAGGATTTGGTATCACCAGTGTATTTAGTACCTTGTTAAGGAACCAAACTTACACATTCATTCACTTAAATTGCCACATCGTTTATAAGACCTAACCATTGGATGCTTTTTAAAAGCAGCCAACTTATTTTTACATCTGGCATAATAATCAACAATCTGTACACTTATACTGAGTCTTAGCTTTCATTTTTTTATTTTTTATTTTAAATAAAGTACTGCAGTTTCTCGTAAACAGAGCCAGCTTCCAGTAAAGTATTTTATTAAAAAATATTGTTATTTTTCCCTTGTACGGTACAATTATCTACTATTACACAAACTTGTTTTTAATAACATATTTTAAATAACTTATTTTATTTGAAACACGATTTGTAAATAACAGTATATCTCTAGTTAGGTTAGGCCGTTAGGTTAATCCCACAGACACAATCTGGGTCGCTACCTTTAACTTAGCACTCCGCGCACCTGGCAACACTAGCATAAACAATATGGCCGACCAATTAATGTTCGGTAATTTATCCGAATTCTTACTAATAAATCCAAACATGTATCAATATGCCAACGTATTCTTACACAAAACACATACCCTAAACCAAATAATAAAAGTTATACTTATATATATAAGAAGTTTCGAAAAGGGTCCTCTCAAATGTAAACAATAATAAACTTGGTCAAATCACACGTTTAGTTTAGACGACACTGACATTAATAATTTCAGTACTTATTATTGACAATGATAAAATTCTTACGTTTTTATCGAAATTTATTTCTCCTGGTTTTAGATTTTGGTCCCTGAGACTTTGTCGCAACCATTCGACGTCACCAATCGCTGCCGCCATAAACTCATCGTCTTGAATTTTTTTGTCATTCCCCACGCGGGTCCGTCGTCGTCGAAATGGTTTTGCCGACCCGATTCCGACAGTTTGAGTTTGGCCTTCTTGTGACATCTTGTCAATTAATCACTATATCCAACCAAAACCATCACATATTTACACAAACTCCGTCATGGGACCAATTTCCCAAAGTTTGACGACTTCCGTTTGTCGTGTGTGAATTAAAGCACCTGCGCCAGTCATGGGCGTTGTTTAGAATATTTCGATCTTTTGACTGTCCAGAAACGATTCGGGCGTGGATCGTTGCATAATAAATAGCCAAATAATTAACTTAAAATTCCAAGGAATTATAAAGAAGTCCTTATAAAATTATAAATAAATATCTTTTACTTTATTACTGAAGCCCTGGAGGGACATTTTTTTATTTATTATTTATATGTTATTACTTATAATTTATTACTTATTACTTATTGTTAAGAGTTATAAACACAAAGATGCGGACGAACACGAGGTGGGTATTTTCTACCTGTTCTTATTTTCATTTCATATGTAAGGGGCAAATACTTTAATACAGTGGCGTATGTATGTATAAGTAATGAAGACCTCCATTCATTCTTGAAGAAATAATATGTATTTTCAAGATAATCTAAATATATTTCACGAAATGCCCTGTGCTTTAGACAATGAAAAAAAATGTTTTAGAAAGGTAACATATTATTATAATTCCAAAGAACGACTGTTTAATCGAGCAGTTAAGACCTCGGACTCGTGACTTAGGGGTTGTGGGTTCGAATCCCATCGGGGCATGTCAGGCGTGACCTTATGCAAGTCACTTAGCTTCATTTGCTTCGTCTGTCGGATGGGGAAGTAAACCGGGCGCCCCCGTGTATAGATCTGTATATCCTTAGTGCAGGTAAAAGGACCAAGGGGAATATCTCCGATAAGTAGAGTAAGCAAGGATAATTCATATCTCCTCTCATGTGCTTAAACTGATTTAGTTAGGCCTATCTCGAAAATCCTGATAGAGGTCTTTGATGAAGGCAGTGCCTAGCTGTACGGACCGCAGGGCTAGCTTCCGAGGGTATCAAGTAAACTCATCCCTTAGTCAATTTACCCCCATGTCAATTCATCCCAAAATTAGTCAATTCATCCCATGGTATGACCCAGTAAGATGGTTACAACTGATAGATTTATCCCAACAGCTTTCCAAACACAACAAAATTGAGTTTAGTGACTGTTATTGTTCCGTTGCAAACAGATGCTGTTGAAATATTTTAGTTTGTAAAATGTGGTTTCCAGGAATCCGTTGTCATGTGAATCTGAAAGACTCAATGTGTCTGTGGGTCAGCAATTGATCAGTTTGACTTTCAGTCAATTTTAACAAAATATATACAAACTAAAATGCCAAAAAAATGTATGCTTGCAAAAAAGTGATTGTATTGGTACTACATGATTTTTTTTTATATCTAAGACAGTAAGCTTTTAGTTCAGTTCCACTGCTTCTTTTTACATTCAATGGGTGACATATCTTACAGACTGATATAGTAACGTCCTAATATATGGTATGAGAACGGTATTAAAGAATATTACAGTAGAAAGGTAGATCTTTGCAGTGATATATGTCCACCTATATTGATATTGGGCCTAAACTGTTATAAATTGACCCTGAAAATGGAAGCTTTAACATTGAAAGTAATGGGAAAGTCATTTGTTGGTTTGTAACCTGTTTTATGTATGGGTCCTTTTTGGTTGTTTCTCCTTTGTGGTAATTTTTCTAACTCATTGATTTGTTTTAATTTTGTCAAATTTTAACCGTATTACCAGGAAATTTGTGGCTGGTATTGGGTTTAAATTGCATCAGCCTTCGTTGCAATGAGCTGACCTATAATTGGCATGTTTCCACTTTTGTATTTTGAACACAAACACTTTAATTGTAATATGTTTCCGCGATGTTTGAAATGGCAGCTTTTATGTTATTGTGCTGACATAGTGATTCATTTTTATTTTTGATATTCATTCATACTGTTTGTTGAGACAATTTATTGAAACTTTTCGTTACCATTGTATAACTTAACTTTGGTATGATTATTTCCCTGTGTATTTTAGCCGCCATTTACAACGTATATTGCAGGAACAAGCAGAGCGGAAGGAAAAAATTCAAGCTTTAATTGAAAGCATAATGGCAAGCAAGAAGCCAGAGCAGCTACATGTATCTAAGGTAATAACATTACTTTTTAAATATGATGATGATTCTTTAAGCCAAATAATAAAATTCTAGATTCCCATCCCGTCCTGTCCCGCCCCGACTTTTTGGTGCCTTCGCGAAAAATGTTAATGCCTCTTTTTTCTGCCAGTCAAAGTTGTCTTGACTTCTTTCTTAACCCTTTACTTCATATAGACGCCTTTGGACACCTCTAATATAGACGCCTTTGGACACCTCTAATATATACGCCTTTGGATACCTAATATAGAAAGCTTTTGAATTATTGGGTGAATAATGTTTATATTAACTGACAGAGTGGAAAACAGTGCGGGAAGTGTTCAGATTGCTCGTTACGAGCAATCTGAACTCTTCCTGCACTGTTTTCAAAGGCCTTCTGTGATTGGTGCGGGAAAACGCGTATCTATGGAGTAAAGGGTTAAGTCCTATATGTAACCATATAACCACTGCTTGCCCCAGTGTGGCAATGGGTAAATGTCATGATACAAAGGAGTTAGTGTCAGATTATAAGTGATACATTATAAGTAATAACATATTAAGATGTCAGTAATAAATAATAAGTTATAAATTATAAGTAATAAATATTCAGTTATAAGTATTAAATAATAAGTTTTAAATTATAAGTAATAAATAATGAGTTATAAGTAATAAATATTAAGTTATAGGTACTAAATAATAAGTTATAAATTATAGGTAATTAGTAATAAATATCAAGTAAGTTATAAGTTATTATTTATAACTTACTTATTATTCATAACTATAACTATGTGTCTATGTCTATGTAACTAGTTATATAAAATTGTGTTGCCTTACAGGAGCGTAGCAACCCGTACGCAAAAACGCAGTTGAGTACACATACAAAAACAATATAGCATCAGAACGCGTTACATATCTAAAACGTTGATCATATATATATATGCAAATAAAAACCTGTAGAGAAAGGCATGATGCCATTGACCAATCACTTTTAAACTCCTTACGGTACCGATTTCGTAAACCAGACAAAACGTGTAATGTTAAAGATTGCTGATGCAAGTCTACTGATGATACCGCAAGACTTGCAAAGAGAAGAGAAATGATCTGTATCCAGGAGTATTCATGATATTGGACGTCTATGCTTGTATGCATGTCTCTACAACAACAGCTGAACGTTCATTTAGCACAGTGAGAAGGGATAAAAACATATCTACGGAAAATGTATTCTACCTCTATGCAAAAGTACTTGGCTTAAAACACTTAATATGCTTTTAAAACACTTATCTAAAATATTTCGAACTTTTTAAAAATCAACAACAGAAAAACTTATAAAAACCAACCTACCTACCCACGTTTGACAGTCTGGGTCGGGCAATAGGATATATGACCTTGTTAAGGCAGGCACAACGTTTCTATTCTGCAGTTACTTACAATTGTTTTCCATTTTTGTCCCTATCTGAAACGAGTGCTTCTTTCTAAACAATGTTGGTTATTTCCAATTGCTTTACCATTCGCCAGTTAGTCAAGTATGGTGGCATATTTCTGCAATCTCATAGTCAGATAAGTATACAGACGAGATACTTACCCGACTAAGTCGTGACAACCTCCATTGCTCCATCAGGGAATTTGAGTTTTATATACGAATACAATAAGAAAAAGAAAATTTAATTTCTGATCCATTCATATTTGCTCAATACTTATTTATAGTTTGAGATCTGAAGCATTCAGTAAATTATATCATGGTTCAATAAGGTGGATGGAATTTCTAAAAATTAGAAATTGTGAAATGTCAAAAGTCTTACTCTCAATAACCTTTCTGTCAAACGTGTTCATATATGATATTAATTATTCTTACACTAGCCATGGATTTTGGAGATCCGGTAAATCAAGGGTATTGGCAATGTATTGGGACCCTATAATGTGACTTATTTATACAAAGGAATATCATGGGGGAAACTGAAGGTTTTAGTATTTATGTGTAAAAATATATATATTGAAACTCGAAAGCAGTATCTGCTCATAGTAAATCCATATGAATTGGTGAAATTTTGACCAAATCAACAGGCTGGATCCTTTTTATTTTACAGATGACTGATGTGGGAATTTAAAGTACATTTTTTTTCATAGTAATATTATCTTTTTCAGTAAGGAATGGTAGGGTATTTATCCATGTGTTAAGACGACACCCGAAGACGGTTAATATTGTGAAATTTCAAATATCACAGCAAGTAGAGCGTCCTCCAGCTGCTTGGGCCTCTTGCTGTGGTTAATCATATATTTATACAAAAGTGGCCATATTTATTTATGCGATTTGCAGTTTGAGTAAAGAAAGACTACTAAGTACAAGTTTTTTCACCTTTTTATATTAGTGTAGTGTCCCTTTGTGAACACATAACTTCATACGTTTCTGTTGTTGTGCGACACTTATTAACACGTGCACACGCGCGAATGTAGAAATAGCCCTCCATTTTTTTTTCGTTTTCTATTCGTAAGCGTTTTAATTTAAAACAAAAATATGTTATAATGTGAAACATTTTATCAGTATACTTTGATATCAAAATTATTGAATTAATTGTTTAAAAAAAAGAAATGCCAAAAGTGACAGTCGAAACTAAAAAATAGAAATCAACGTATGTATCTTCAGTGTCATCTGCTTCCGTTACACCAAATTTAAGTACGCCGGCAGTAAAGTGTTTTTACACTTGGCAATATCTGATAAAAGGCTCACTTACCAAAGTAAAGGAATAGCAAACTCGGGTATTACGACCACTACAGCGTAAAACATTGTTAAAATGTGCGCGATATGCAGCAAATGCTCGTTTCAACACAAAATTGTCATTCGCTTAAAGTCTTAGCCCATAGGAAGTCAAAATAGAAAACCATGAAATATGTGAAAACTGCGTCGGATGACGATTGAAGAGCATAGTCGTACCGTCGGCATGCTGTTTGCTGGAAGGTTCATTTTACAGGTACCTATAACTTCACTGTTATGCAAATTTTGTAGAAACCTTTACCAGCGTTCTTGTCGTCGGCATAAATGGTGTCGGCATCAACGGGAGACCCAAAGTGATTTGTTTTTTTTAAATCTTTCATAGTGCAGACTGCATTAATTTTAAAAGATAAAATGCTTTTTTAATATTACTCTTTCTACCTCCTATAGTAACATTTGAGTGTTTCTTTTAATTTATAAATTTGGGAACTTTTGCCGTACCCTATACTGCTATTTATCCATCTCGGGAATAGCACTATTGCGGTAAAAGTGAGAACAAAATAACCAATATAGTTTAAGTACGCTATGGTTGTTTAGGTTTCAATACAATACACCGATGTAATTAATATAAAAAAGTTATTATCAACTGTTAATTTATTTTTTACCCGAACCTACAAATGCGTTAGACTGGCCAGCTTGTACAGTCCCTATCTTAATCCGATCGAACACGAGTGGGACGAGATTGACCGTCGGATCGGGACGTTGCTAATGTACATGAACTTCGGAGGAACCTCACAAACACATGGAATCTTATACCACAAGGGTTTCCCATGAATTTATATCAACTCCATGCGTCAGCGTTGCCCGGATGTTATCCGCACCAACAAGGGTAATGCGCGATACTGATAGTTGTGACTTTCATAAATGAACATTTGTTTAGATTTTGTTGCATTTTAAATGAAATTAACTTATTGAATTGTAATATTTTGGCATCAAGTTTTATTGTTTGTTACTATTTTATGAAACATATTGTAACCCAATACGAAACTAGAACCATACGTAATAGGAACTAATTGATATATCCTTGAGTTGATATTTCGCAATTTGGTTTAGGTCTAGATCTATATAATTTGTACCAAATAGCTAAGTATACAGTCTCCCCAACTAAGAGATATATATGTGAACATATAGAAAAGTGTGCATATATTCTATACAACACCTTAATATTGACACATCGGTAATATATATATACAATTTCTTTATATAAACGTTATGCAAACACATTATATACACATTATGCACACAACCCAAACGCGGAACCAGTTTCGCACCACTTCCGAGAACTTGACGGTGTAACAGTAAATATTGCCCTAGCGAAACCCTAAATGCAATCGCTTGTCCTGGGGCTAGGATGCAATACCTTCGCAGAAATGGCATTCGTCATTGATTTTTGTCGTAATCTCGTCCAGACGCTTGCAACCCTTTTCGAAACTTTTGATTTTCGAAGAGTAGAAATATAATGTAGTTATTAAATTGTTTTATGGATGAAAAATAAAGCGCATGGAATCAGTGACCAATAATTAATTAATACCAATGACTTCAAGGCATATATCAATTCAACTTTCTGCTGTCACCTTTAAAGCATTTATTGTAATGCTTTATATATCACAAGTTAACAAAAGAGTTGGCCTTTGAGTTTAACAACATTAATTAAGGCCCTTCCCGACAAAGTATTTGTATACAATTGTTGATCAAGATGAATTACAATATTTTAAACATATTTTAAGCAATGAAATATTTAAGAATTATTTGATTAAATAATTAAGGAGAGAGGTACGATCAACGGAAGGGTTTAATGTCTGGTAAGTTTCTATGCACACCAAACGACCAATTAATTATCAAATTGAAATTCTTAAAATGATTGAATAAATTGATACTAGTTTTATCATGTCTATAATCAAACACCATTCCGATACCACACGTGTTATATCACCAATGAAACAACGTATCTATAGCATACCGGCCATTTTTATATATACAACATTGTATACCGTATATCTATAATTCACACTATATATCCACGAGAACATTCAAAGTTATAATAGCAGTTTTCAATGTTGAAATGTCGTCCGGCCGACTATTCGGTTAGTTTCCAACTGTTGGTGATCAGATTTTAACGAGGGTCAATTTTTCACGTGTGGGCGGGTAATTAAATAACGGTCGGAGTCATTTTTTAATGTTAAAAATGGATCACTCATCCGTTAAACAGTAATCCATGGGGTCATTTTTCAATGGGGTCAAAATATAATGTTACACCGGCCGACAGACTGCGGATATATTACTATACCGAAAGCCATATTGGCCTATAGAACTAATAAAATATAATTGTTTCTAGAACTATGTTAACATAAAAAAAGAGTGATTTTTTTAAGTTTCTTGAACTTTTCAACATATAATAAATACTCGAGCAGGCGTATACACAGTGGATGATTATGGCAGGGACAAAGCAAAGTGGAGAATTCTGATAAAAAGAAAATATCTCATTCAATGCGACTCATTTTATTTGAACATACGATGCCATAATTAGTGAGTTTCCTTGCTAGTATTCGCAGATATAAGACATTAATTGGTGTATGTGACTCTCGAACGCGTCTCCCATTGGATGAAGGTTTTCGTTATCATGGGCTACTGTAATAGACCAAGTGTCAAGATAAATAACTTTGTCTCGAATGCTGAAGAACTCTTCCGTCATGATCTCTCGAAACATGAGTGAAATCCGTGAATCAAACCATCTGGTATCGTCAATACAGACATGCGGTCCTTTAAATAAAACGGTAGTTTCTGGTTTAAATCTGAGTAAGTTACTTATAGAAGAAACCAGTCTCTGAATTCGTAATCGAAATTCCGATGGCGGGTACGCTTGGAAGTGACTAAAATAATTCACCAGTACAATTAGAGAATGACCTGGTATTGTATTTGTTGCTAGTTTATCTATTTCTTGTGGTAAAGATGTTATGTTGTTTACTGGAAGACCTGGGTTATGAAATGGCATTTCCGGTTTCTTGTAAACAATGCGCATGTTATCACGTATAAATTCAACAGTACCACGATAAGTACGGTTTGGGCCAGAGTTGTATTTAACAAAATTAGGCCAACCCATATTAAGTACGTGATATACAAGATATTCAAGGTATTGTCGTAGTGTAGAATCACCAAAAATAAACACAGATTTATTAGCCAGACATGTCTTGTATACTACGTTTGATTGTCGCATGTTGTTGTCACAGTTTATAAAGTGCCATGTTCCATTTAACCAATACCCAGATGGCGCTGTTTCACTCCATGAATCACTTTTAGAACGTAAATAACATTTAGTAAGAACTCGCATATCATTTCTGCCATCTTTTGTGTTGACAGTTATCACACTGGATATAATACCATGTCCTGGTTGCATTATTATTTCCGATGATTTGACACCAGGCGTATAAAAAGGTCCTGTTCCAAATGAATATATGTCATTGCAATTAAGCCTTTTATCTATAGGTGCACCACAAAACCAAGACATGTTTGCATTTCTCTCGGTGAAGTTACATAAATGTCCATATCCGTGTATAACTGGATTAGGTCCACACCTCGCCTTTTCGTGGTGTCCAGCTCTTTTGTATTCACCAAGTATTCCCCAGCCTTTTTTCATAGCAAATACTGTATTACCATATTTATTGAGAGAATTATATCTCAAACAAAACACCTTTAACGCCGAAGCAATTTTCACTTTAATTATTGACCTACCAGTCCAATGCAGTTGTACAACACCCTTATAAGTACCATTTAAATAATCTGTAACATTACCGGAAACCTTGCCGTCTCCATTTTCCTGCAAAGCCCAAATTAGTAATACGTCTCCACCTGTAGACATCGGCGAATTGTTTTCGTCATACGTAACTATAGTCACAGATACTTTACCATGTATGTTTTCATTTAATGTCATTTTCGAAAACTTTGCACTGGACATTGGAATTGTCCCCTTACAAAGCGAATTGTAAATATCTCCAGTTAATGACACAGTGTCATTTATAGGCCTGTGCGGGTGCACTGGCAGAAAAATGTCAATGTTTTGTTGTGAGTGGCGTTGCATCGTTGCCTTGACAGCTGTAAAGTAAATGATTTTATCGTGAAATCCGAATTTAAAGATGGCGTAGTAAGTGAAGAGTACCGGTAGGACAAACAAATACATGCGTTTTCTTGGTAATTCCATGTTTGAATAAATTCCTGTCAAATGCCGTGATCGAAATTGTCTTGTGTATCACTCCGACATCATTCGCCCATTATTATTAAGGGATCGCCTGTAATTGTCCTGGAAAAAAAAGAAAATAATAAAAATAAGTTAAGGAGTTTACTTTCTTGATTGATGTGGATGACAGTGAATGTGTACAAATGATACGACAGGTGCATGTATAAAGTAACACTTATCGAGTCATATCAAAGAGAAAACAAATTATGCAGAAAATTCGGCACACTTGTTTGTTGTATATTGTGTATTAAACACTTGTCTGTTGACATATTGTGTATTACACACTTGTCTGTTGTCATATCGTGAATTACACACTTGTCTATTGTCATATCGTGTATTACACACTTTTCTGTTGTCATATCGTGTATTACACACTTGTATGTTGTCATATCGTGCATTACACACATGTCTGTTGTCATATAGTGATTACACACTTTTAAGTTGTCATATCGTGTATTACACACTCGTCTGCTGTTATATCGTGTATTACACACTTGTCTGTTAGTATATCGTGTATAACACACTTGTCTGTTGTCATATTGTGTATTACACACTCGTTTGCAGTCATATCGAGTATGACACACGTGTCTGCTGTCATATCGTGTATAACACACGTGTCTGCTGTCATATCGTGTACTACACACTTGTCTGCTGTTATATCGTGCATTACACACTTGTCTGCTGTCATATCGTGAATTACATACTTGTCTGCTGTCATATCGTGCATTACACACTTGTCTGCTGTCATATCGTGCATTACATACTTGTCTGCTGTCATATCGTGTATTACATCCTTGTCTGCTGTCATATCGTGCGTGCATTACACACTTGTCTGCTGTCATATCGTGCATTATACACTTGTCTGCTGTCATATCGTGCTTTACACACTTGTCTGCTGTCATATCGTGCATTACACACTTGTCTGCTGTCATATCGTGCATTACACTCTTGTCTGCTGTCATATCGTGTATTGCTCACGTGTCTGCTGTTATATTGTATATTACACACTTGTATGTTGCCATATTGTATATTACACACTTGTATGTTGCCATATCGTGTATTACACACTTGTATGTTGTCATATCGTGTATTACACACTTGTCTGTTGTAATATCGTGTAATACACCCTTGTTTATTGTCATATCGTGTATTACATACTTGTCTGTTGTCATATCGTGTATTACACACTTGTCTTCTGTCATACAATGTATTACACACTTGTCTGCTGTCATATCGTGTATTACACACTTGTCTTCTGTCATACAATGTATTACACACTTGTCTGCTGTCATATCGTGCATTACACACGTGTTTGTTGTAGATTCAAGCGCTTAATTCTTGTTTTTACTATATAAGATAAATTGTCTATCTTGTTCCTTTTTCACTAAAATAATTGTAATCATCAGAAATATTATTATAAATCTCATACCATTCACTTGATCTTGAGTTTAAAATGCTGCAATGCAATTTATACATGAATAGTGCTAAAGATACACTTCTATATAACAATAAACGCGGGTCACTCGTGCTGGGCTTTGGCGTAGAGTTAATGGTAGTATAACCCCAGTCAGTAGTATAACCATGTAAAAATATCAATATCAAAGTATCAACACCTGAAACTTTATATCTCAAAAATAGTAAATTAGTAAAATAGTAAAGTTTAGAAAATACGAACA
Source organism: Panopea generosa (assembly GCA_029582155.1). Lineage (NCBI taxonomy): Eukaryota > Metazoa > Mollusca > Bivalvia > Adapedonta > Hiatellidae > Panopea > Panopea generosa. The sequence goes on from CM055908.1 coordinate 12,861,901, forward strand.
AAGAATATTTTAAAAAATACAAGCCGCTACATACTGTTTAAAATATGTTACACTTTTTTGCAATGATGTTATTATTATTTTTTTAATGGCTTTTTACGCCATTTTCAACACATTTTAGGTTATATATAGCATATTCAGTGTTATTGATGGAGGAAAACCTCTATCCTTCCGCAAGTAACTGGAAACTTTCTCACATAAAGGTTTTGGAGCAAGCGGGACTCGAACCTTAGCGGTGAGGGGTAAGTGATCATAAGACGAAACCTTAGACCAACCGGCCACGGAGATCCCACATGATGTTATTAAAATAAATGTGGCAGCAAAAAAAAATGAAGAGTGTCACTACAAACTAGTTGTATTTTGATAATGGTTCTCCGAGGCCGGATGGTCTAACACGCTGTCGTCTAGTGATCACTTAATGTGCCTCTCATCGCTAAGGTCGTATAGGTTCGAGTGTCCAAAAACTTTAAGTGAGAGAGTTTGCCAGTTACTTGCGGAAAAGACGGTCACCGTGGTCCCACTCAGGTTCATTATGAGGTCTTCCTCCACCAATAAAACTGGATATGCAATATATAATCCGAAATGTGTTGAAAGTGGCGCTAAACCGCATTCAAAGCAAAGAAAATGTACATAAAGATACATAATTGCAGAAATAGTTTTAAGTGGACATATTGCTTCGACATTCTCCTAAAACAGTGCTATAGGTTTAAAACAAAAGAAATACCTTGATACGTGTATTTGTAATTTTCTTTGAATAGCTAAGCCACAGCACAATCAATATCCGGTTCCACTGGCCTACTCGAGTGATGTTCAAATCCCGTTATACTTCAAGATGCCCATTTAGCTGATACAACGTGAATGGTTTGACATGCGATTGATGACAGTCGAAACTCTCAATCGATCAATCGTTGTACGGTACCTGCAGCGATGTACAGTAACTGTCAGTTATGACACTAACAATACAAACATAAATATATTCACTGCTCAGGTATGTATCGTAATGCGTGCAAATTTGCCATAGGCACTAGGTATTTTAGAAGGTGTTGTACGAACATACTTTAAAGAACTTAAAACCGATTACATGTATTTAACTAACATAAATCCATGCATATTTGTCAACGTTTTTCAGTCCATTTGAAACAAACTGTGTGCTTTTTAAAAAGCATAAAATGGATATGTAAAGGAATGAATGAATGAATAGGGTTTTACGGCGTACCAACACATTATAGGATATTAGACACCAGCAGGAAGGAAGATTCCAGTATCACTCTACATGTACAAAAACAACAAATTAACATACAGATTAAACTTGAAAAAATACATCAACAAATGACTATGCAGAATGAACCTAGAACCTTGATACCTGCAGAAATGCAGAGTTTCAGCAAATTATATCGTATTACTCAATTTGTCGCTTCTTACGACATGCATAAGCCACAGTGATCCTATTCTTGCCATCACTCATAACTCCCTGGAACTACACAGGGGTTGATAATTTAACTAAAATAGTGAACATGACAAAAAATGATAAAATGTACATGACACACATTTGGAGGATTCATACCCCTCTGCAGAGATCGACAGTGATTCTATTCTTAGCCGGAACCACACGGGCATCTTATAAAGGAAGTCACAATTAGATGAAATGAAGATCTCGGTTTTGGTGTGTACGGAAAATGTTTGTTTTATCTTTAAAAACAACAATAATTTTATCCTAAAAGTTGAGTAGAATGAAACAGTTGGTGTTTTAGATATCAAACATTTCCGGGGGCGGTTCACCGTAACCTGCACAGCGTACCGAAGAGTGACCACTTCTCACACTTTCCCCATTTACCGCACCTCCAACAAATGAAGCATTTAATTCCTTTGTCTAAAACGGTATTTAAATAAGTTCTATTAATCCACTTCTTTCGTAAACATTAGAAAAATGGCAGAGTTAAAAAATATTTTAAAAATCGTTTATAGCCTCAAATCGGATTTGGGACGACCCGATTAACTAGAACAGATATTTCTAGAACATTTAAAAAAAGTAATGTTCGGCATCTTCTATTACCTCTTCACACTATGATAATGTGGGACATATGTTTTAATATAATAAGTACTGAGATACCAAATACTTGATTTTTATTCACTGTTTGTCGTGATCGGTTAGCTTAGTCGGTAGCGCGTTTGACTATCATTTCATGGGTCGTGAGTTCGAATAATAGAGTTTCAATTACGCAATCTGAACCATTCAGAGCAAAGTGAATATATTTCATTCCACAATTGCACGTTCCATTGAAATTTTACTTTAGTATGATATGGTTTTAGCATTTATATGTCTGCGATTTTTCTAAAATAAATACATTTTATCAAATACGTTTCAATTATTTCTTTCAAATGATGTTGCCGGACATCACCTTTTTTCTATGGGAAAAATGTAAAATCTCATAATAGCGATAAGAAAAACAACATTTAGTAGCATACAGTAAAACAATGAACATATGCACACATAATATAATGCGATTCTAACCATTGTTCTTCATTTTAACGGTTCAGTATGATTTCATCGACGAGATGTCTATTTTTCGGGACATATAGCATATGCGTAATGAACTGTGTGTTGCGTAATGGCCGTTAAGTCTGTTGTAACGAAAAACATACAACGTCTGTTACCGGAAATTACGTCTCTTACTCATGACTGTAAAGTTAGTAGGTAGTTCGCAGTTGGTAGTTGGGGATTCGAATAACCAACTACCGACCAGCTGCCAGTTCGGGATTCGGAATCGTTATTATAATTACTATTTCATTTACATATTTTACTCGTGTTAATATGTTTAAAAATATAATCAATAACAAATGTATGTAAATTAATATAAAATCTGAATCCCCAACTGGCAGCTGGTTGGTAGTTGGCGATTCACGGCGAATCCCCAACTGGACATTTTGAATTGCCGTCTGGTGAGTATACTCATTTTATTGAAGAACCAACCCGGCCAAAGTGTGTTATTTATTATTATAAATTTATTTTTAATTAAATTGACTGATTAAAAATATAAAACAACGATTTATAAAAAATCTGAATCCCCAACTGGCAGCTAGTTGGTAGTTGGCGATTCGCCGCGAATCCCCAACTGGACATTTTGAATCACCGTCTGGTGAGTATACTCATTATATTGAAGAACCAACCCGGTAAAAGTGTGTTATTTATTATTATAAACTTATTTTTAATTGAATTGATTGATTAAAAAGATAAAACAATGATTTAAAAAAAATCCGAATCCCCAACTGGCAACTGGTTGGTAGTTGGCGATTCGCCGCGAATCCCCAACTGGAAATTTTGAATCGCTTCCTGGTGAATATACTCATGGTATTGAAAGAAAAACGCGGGAACGGTGTTTATTTATTGTTATGAACTGTTTTTCTATGGAACTGATTTGTTTTAAAAAACAAATATCGATTTGGAAAAAAAACGAATTCCAAATTTGATTTTGAATCACCGTATTGTGAGTATATTCGTTCTATTGAAGAACTAAACCACCATTGGTGTTATTATTATCACGAATCTGTTTTCTTTATTGAATTGATATGTTAAAATAATAAAACAGCGGTTTAAAAAAAAAATCCAAATCCCCAACTGGCAGCTAGTTGGTAGTTGGCGATTCGCCGCGAATCCCCAACTGGACATTTTGAATCACCGTCTGGTGAGTATACTCATTATATTGAAGAACCATACCGGCAAAAGTGTGTTATTTATTATTATAAACTTATTTTTAATTGAATTGAATTATTACAAAAATAAAACAACGATTTAAAAAAAATCCGAATCCCCAACTGGCAACTGGTTGGTAGTTGGCGATTCGCCGCAAATCCCCAACTGGAAATTTTGAATCGCTTTCTGGTGAATATACTCATGGTATTGAAGGAACAGTGCGGGAACGGTGTTTATTTATTGTTATGAACTGTTTTTCTATAGAATTGATTTGTTTTCGAAAACAAATATCGATTTGAAAAAAATCCGATTCCATAATTGGCCATTTTGAATCACCGTATTGTGAGTATATCCGTTTTATTGAAGAACCAAACCACCATTGGTGTTATTATTATCCTAAATCTGTTTTCTTTATTGAATTGATATATTAAAAGAATAAAACAGCGATTTAAAAAAAAATCTGAATCCGCAACTGGCAGCTAGTTGGTAGTTGGCGATTCGCGGCGAATCCCCAACTGGACATTTTGAATCGCCGTCTGGTGAGTATACTCATTTTATTGAAGAACCAACCCGGCAAAAGTGTGTTATTTATTATTATAAACATATTTTTAATTGAATTGATTGATTAAAAAAATAAAACAATGATTTAAAAAAAATTCGAATCCCCAACTGACAACTGGTTGGTAGTTGGCGATTCGCCGCGAATCCCCAACTGGAAATTTTGAATCGCCTCCTGTTGAATATATTCATGGTATCAAAGGAACAGTACGGCAACGGTGTTTATTTATTGTTATAATTGTTTTTCTATGGAAATGATTTGTTTTCAAAAACAAATATCGATTTGAAAAAAAAAACGAATTCCAATTTTGATTTTGAATCACCGTATTGTGAGTATATTCGTTCTATTGAAGAAACAAACCACCATTGGTGTTATTATTATCCTGAATCTGTTTTCTTTATTGAATTGATATGTTAAAATAATAAAACAGCGATTTAAAAAAAAAAATCCAAATCCCCAACTGGCAGCTAGTTGGTAGTTGGCGATTCGCCGCGAATCCCCAACTGGACATTTTGAATCACCGTCTGGTAAACTTATTTTTAATTGAATTGATTGATTAAAAAAATAAAACAACGATTTAAAAAAAATCATTATGGTTATCTCCAATTTATTGTATGTTAGTTCCTTTAAACAGCATATGTTTTAATAATTACATTGTTGAACCAGATAATAATCAAGAGTATAAAATAAAATATAATTATCAATTTAGTACAATACCGTTTCCCGACTAAAAGCTGCTTGCCGGAAAAGCCGTTTATACAGTGTGATATATAATTCCAAAAATATGATTCTACTTTATTGTATAAGGTTATCTTAATAAACATTATATATACATCTTCTCACAACGTGTTGCATTTGTGTTAATTACCTAACGGATATATTGATGTTTTGTAAAACAGATTGGCGCAAATGACATTTCACAATCTGTATACAATACAGAACAATATCCTTTTTTCATCCAGTATATAAAACATGAAATCATAAGGCCATACATAATTGCCAATATGTAAAGGTTCATATAAGATGGTTAGTAACGGCTTTTCTTTGTTAATAAATATATGTCAATATTTGTTTATAATTCTCAAAGTTTAGTTGAAAAGGTTCAATGTCATGTTAATTACCCGATATACCAAATTCTTCCACACATACGTAGATACATATATACGCATACTGTGCCTATACATAGACACAGAAACACATAGAGAAAAGCACACACACACACACACACACACACACACACACACACACACAGACGCACAAAAACAACACACAAACACATATATATACTGCGGCACTACTATTATGGTACTACCACTGCGGTACTACAATGGTTGTACTACTACAGTGGTACTAACATTGTGGTACTACCACTATTGAGCTATCACTGTGGTACTACCATTGTAGAGATACTACTATGGTACTACCAATGTGGTACTGCTACTGTGGCATTACCACTGTTGTACTATCACTGTGGAGCTACAACTGTGGTACTACCACTGCGGTACTACCACTGTTGAGCTAAAACTGTGGTACAACCACTGTGGTACTACCATTAATGAGCTACTACTGTGGTACCGCTACAATGGCACTACCACTGTTGAGCCACTACTGTGGTACTACTACTGTGGCACTACCACTGTTGAGCTACTACTGTGGTACTACTACTGTGGTACTACCACTGTTGAGATACTACTGCGGTACTACCACTGTTGAGCTACAACTGTGGTACTACTACCGTGGTACTACCACTGTTGAGCCACTACTATGGTACTACTACTGTGGTACTACCATTGTAAAGTTACTACAGTGGTACTATTACTGTGGCACTACCACTGTTGAGACACTACTGTGGTACTACCACTGTTGAGCTACGACTGTGGTACTACTACTGTGGCACTACCACTTTTGTACTACCACTGTGCAACTACATTTGTGGCACTACCACTGTGGTACTACTACTGTGGTACTACTAATGTGGCATTACCACTGTTGTACTACCACTGTTGAGACACTACTGTGGTACTACCACTGTTGAGTCACTTCTGTGGTACTACCACTGTTGAGCTACCACTGTGGTACTATTACTTTGGCACTACCACTGTTGAGATACCACTGTGGTTCTACCACTGTTGAAAAACTACTTTGGTACTACAGCTATGGTACTAATACTTTGGCACTTCCACTGTTGTGCTACCACTGTTGAGCTACAACTGTGGTACTACCACTCTGGTACTACTACTGTTGAATTACCATTATTGAACTACTACTGTGGTACTGCTACTGTGTTACTACTACTATTGTACTTCTGTAGTTGAGCTACTGCTGTGGTACTATTAATTTGGAACTACCACTGTGGTACTACTACTACGGTACTTCCGCTGTTGAGCTTTTGCCATGGTATTACCACGTTTAGCCACTACTTTGGTACTGCTTCTGTGACACTACCACTGTTAAACTACTGCTGTGGTACCACCACTATGGTACTTCCTCTGTTGAGCTATTGCTGTGGTACTACCACTGTTGAGCCACTACTGTGGTATTGCTACTGTGGTACTACCACTGTGGGCTTCCACTGTTGAGTCACTACTGTTATGGTAAACCACTGCTTTACTACTACTTTTGCACTACCAATGTGGTACTACTGATGTAGCACAACCACTGAGGTACTTCTTCTGTGGCAATACCACTGTTGAACTACCACTGGGGCACTACCACTGTTGAACTACCACTGGGGCACTACCACTGTTGAGTCACTTCTGTGGTACTGCAACTGTGGTACTCCTACTGTGGTACTACCACTGTGATACCATTACTGTGTTACTACCACTGTAGTACTACTACTTTGGCACTTACAATATTGAGCTACCACTGTGTTACTACCACTGTTGAGCTACTACTGTGGTACTACCACGCAGGTAATACTACTGTGGTACTACCACTGTTGAGCTACTAGTGTTATACTACCGCTGTTGAGCTACTACTCTGGTACTGCTACTGTGGTACTACCACTGTGGTACTTCCACTGTTGAGCTACCACTCTGATACTACTAATGTGGTACTATTACTGTTGTACTATCACTGTTGAGCTACCACTGTCGTACTACTACTGTGGTACTACCAATGTTGAGCTACAAATGTGGTACTGCTACTGTTTTACTACTACTATGGTACTTCCGCTGTTGAGCTACTGCAGTGGTACTACCACTTTGGTACTACCACTAATTAGCTACCACTGTGTTACAACCACTGTTGAGCTACTGCAGTGGTACTACCACTTTGGAACTACCACTAATTAGCTACCACTATGTTACTACCACTGTTGAGCTTCTACTGTGGTACTACCACTGTGGTCCTACTACTGTGGCACTACCACTGTTGTACTACCACTGTTGAGCTATAACTGTGGTACTTCCACTGTGTTACTTCTATTGTGGTACAACCACTGTTTAGCCGCAACTGTGGTACTACCACTGTTAAGCTACTACAGTGGTAATGCTACTGCGATACTACCACTGTGGTACTTCCACTGCTGAGCTACTGCTGTGGTACTACCACTGTTGAGCCACTTCTTTTGTACTGCGACTGTGGCTCTACCAAGGTTGAGCTACTGACGTGGTACTACCACTATGATACTTCCACTGTTGAGCTGCTGCTGTGGTACTACCACTGTTGAGCCACCACTCTGGTACTACCACTGTGATACTACTACTGTGGTACTATTACTGTGGTAATACCACTATTGAACATCTACTGTGGTACTACCACTGTTGAGCTACAACTGTGGTATTACCACTGTGGTACTACTGCTGTGGTACGAGTACTGTGGTACTACCACTGTTGAGCTACCACTGTGGAACTACCACTGTGGTACTACTAGCATGGTACTACCACTGTTGAGCTACAACTGTGGATCTACCATTGTGGTACTACTTTTGTGTTACTTCCACTGTTGACCTACCAGTTATGTACTACCACTGTTGAGCCGCTACTGTGGTACTTCTACTGTGGTACTACCACTCTGGTACTTCCACTGTTGAGTTTCTGCTGTGGTACTACCACTGTGGTACTTCTGCTGTGGTACTACTACTGTGGTACTACCACTGGGGTACTACTACTGTGGCATTACCGCTGGGATACTACTACTCTGGTACTACTATTGTTGAGCCACTACTGTTGTACTGCTATTGCGGTACTACCACTATGGTACTTCCACTGTTGAGCTACTGCTGTGGTAATACCACTTTGGAACTACCACTGTGGTATATTACTGTGGTACTACCAATGTGGTTCTACCACTGTTGAGCTACTACTGCGGTACTGTTACTGTGGTACTACCACTGTGTTACTACCAACGTGGTATTACCACTGTTGAGCTATAACTGTGATACTACCACTTTGGCACTACAAATGTGACACTACCACTGCTGTACTACCACTGTTGAGCTTCAACTGTTGCAATACCACTATGGAACTTCTACTGTGGTACTACCAAAGTTGAGCCACTATTGTGGTACTACCACTGTTGAGCTACTACTGTGGCACTGCTACTGTGGTACTACCACTGTGGTACTTCCTTTTTTGAGCTACTGCTGTGGTACAACCACTTTGGAACTATCACTGTGATATACTACTGTGGTACTACTACTGTGGCTCTACCACTGTTGAGTTGCCACTGTGATACTTCCAATGTCCTACTACTACTGTGGTACTACCACTGTTGAGCTACAACTTTGGTACTGCTACTGTGGTACTACTACTGTTGAGCTACAATTTTGGTACTGCTACTGTGGTACTACTATTATGGTACTTCCGCTTTTGAGCTACTGATGTGGTACTACCACTTTGGAACTACCACTGTGGTATTACTACTATGGTGCTTCCGCTGTTGAACTACTGCTGTGGTACTACAACTGTTGAGCCACTAGGCTGGTACTGCTACTGTGGTATTACCACTATGGTACTTCCACTGTTGAGCTACTACTGTGGTATTACAACTGTTTGGCCACTACTGTTGTACAACTAATGTTGAGCTACTACAATGGCACTGCTACTTTGGTACTACCACTGTGGAACTTCCACTTTTGAGCTACTGCTGTGGTAATACCACTTTGGAACTACGACTGTGGTATACTACTGTGGTACTACCATTGTCGCTTCACCACTATTGAGCTACCACTGTGGTACTTCCACAGTGATACTACTTCTGTGGTACTATTACTGTGGTACTATCACTGTTGAGCTGCCGCTGTGATACTACCACTGTCGTACTACTACTGTGGTACTACCACTGTCGTACTACTACTGTGGTACTACCATTTTTGAGCTACAACTGTGGTACTGCTACTGTGGTACTACTACTATGATACTTCCGCTGTTGAGCTACATCTGTGGTACTACAACTTCGGAACTACCAATGTGGTTCTACCACTATTGAGCTACTACTGCGGTACTGCTACTGTGGTACTATCGCTGTGTTACTACCAACGTGGTACTAACACTGTTGAGCTACTAATGTGGTACTACCACTGTGGCATTACTACTGTGACACTACCGCTGTTGTACTACCACTATTGAGCTACAACTGTTGTACTACCACTATGGAACTTCTACTGTGGTACTACCACTGTTGAGCCACTATTGTGGTACTACCACTGTTGAGCTACTACTGTGGCACTGCTACTGTGGTACTACCACTGTGGTATTTCCACTTTTGAGCTACTGCTGTGGTACATCAACTTTGGAACAATCACTGTGGTATACTTCTGTGGAACTACTACTGTGGCTCCACCACTGTTGAGCTCCCACTGTGGTACTACCACTGTGATACTACTACTGTGGTACTATTACTGTGGTACTACCACTGTGATACTACTTCTGTGGTACTATTACTGTGGTACTATCACTGTTGAGCTGCCAATGTGATACTACCGCTGTCGTACTACTACTGTGGTACTACCACTGTTGAGCTAAAACATTGGTACCGCTACTGTACTACTACTACTATGGTACTTCCGCTGTTGAGCTACTGATGTGGTACTATTACTGTTGAGCCGCTACTGTGGTACTGCTACTGTGGTATTACCACTATGGTACTTCCACTGTTGAGCTACTACTGTGGTATTACATCTGTTTGGCCACTACTATGGTACTACCATTGTTGAGCTACTACTATGGCACTGCTACTTTGGTACTACCACTGTGGAACTTCCACTTTTGAGCTACTGCTGTGCTACTACCACTTTTGAATTACCACTGTGGTATACTACTGTTGTACTACCACTGTCGCTTTACCACTATTGAGCTACCACTGTGGTTCTTCCACAGTGATACTACTTCTGTTGTACTATTACTGTGGTACTATCACTGTTGAGCTGCCACTGTGATACTACCACTATCGTACTACTACTGTGGTACTACCATTGTTGAGCTACAACTGTGGTACTGCCACTGTGGTACTACTACTATGGTACTACCGCTGTTGAGCTACTGCTGTGGTACTACCACTTTAGAACTACCAATGTGGTACTACTACTATGGTGTTTCCGCTGTTGAGCTACTGCTGTGGTACTACCACTGTTGAGCCACTACTGTGGTACTACTACTGTGGTACTACCACTATGGTACTTCCACTGTTGAGCTACTGCTGTGGTACTTCCACTGTTGAGCCACTTCTTTGGTACTGCTACTGTGGCTCTACCAATGTTGAGCTACTGCTGTGGTACTACCACTATGATATTTCCACTGTTGAGCTGCTGATGTGGTACTACCACTGTTGAGCCACTACTGTGGTAGTGCTACTGTTATACTACCACTCTGCTACTTCCACTATTGAGCTACTGCTTTGGAACTACCGCTGTGGTACTACTACTTAGGCACTACCACTGTGGTACTACTACTGTGACACTACCACGATGTTACTACTACTGTGGCACAACCATGGTTGAGCTACCACTATGGCACTACCACTGTTGAGCCACTAATTTAGTACTGCAATTGTGGTACTGCTGCTGTGGTACTACCACTGTGGTACTATTACTGTGGTTCTACCACTTTGGTACTACTGATGTGGTACTACCACTGTGGTAAAACTACTGTGGCACTACCGCTTTTGAGCTATCACTGTGTTACTAACACTCTTGAGCTACCACTTTGGTACTTTCACTGTGTTACTACTACTGTGGTACTACCACTGTTGAGCAACAACTGTGGTACTACCACTGTTGAGCTACCACTTGAGCTGCTAATGCAGTACTACCACTGTTGAGCTACCACTTGAGCTGCTACTGTGGTACTGCTACTGTGGTTATACCACTGTGGTACTTCCACTGTTGAGCTACTGCTGTGGTTCAACCTCTGTGTAACTACCACTGTGGTACTACTACTGTGGTACTACTACTGTGGTACTACTACTGTGGTACTACCGCTGTGGTATTACTACTGTGGTACTATCACTGTTGAGCCACTACTGTTGTACTGCTATTATTGTACTACCTCTATGGTACTTCCACTGTTGAGATACTGCTGTGGTACTACCACTTTAGAACTACCACTGTGGTATACTACTGTTGAACTACTAATGTGGTTCTACCACTGTTGAGCTACTATTGTGGAACTGCTACTGTGGTACTACCACTTTGTTACTACTAGCGTGGTACTACCACTGTTGAGCTACTACTGTGGTACTACCACTGTGGCACTACTACTGTAGTATTACTACTGTGGCACTACTACTGTGGTATTACTACTCTAGCACTACCACTGTGTTACTACTACTGTGGCACTACATTGTACCACTGTTGAGCTACCACTTTTGCACTACCACTGTTGAGCCACTACTTTGGTACTGCAACTGTGGTACTAATGCTGTGGAGCTACTACTTTGTTGATGCTGCTATGTGACAACTACTGTGGTACTACTACTGTTGTATTACAACTGTGTTACTACTACTGTGATACTACTTCTATGGTACTACGACTATAATACTACTGCTGTGTAACTGCTACTCTGGTACTGCTACTGTGGTACTGCTACTGTGGTAATACTACTGTGGTACTACTACTGTGGTATTACTACTGTTGTATTACTACTGTTGCACTAGTACTGTGGTACTGCTGCTCTGACAATACTTTTCTGGCACTACTGGTACTACTGCTGGGCTACTACTTCTGTGATTCTACTACTGTGGAACTAGTACTGTGGTACAACTACTCTGGCACAACTATTCTGGCACTACTACTTTGGTACTACTACTGTTGTACTACTGCATCACGTTTGATAACTATTCCGCCCCATTTAGACAAGAAACCCCACCAGATCCTCACGGCAACATCCTTATATATGTCAATGAAAATATTAAAGTTAGGCGAAGTACTGACATTGAACTTCCAGATATAGAATGTTGTTTATATGAATAGATATGGACCATAGAAACAAATCGAAAGTGATAATTGCTGTCTGTAATTTGCAAAATGTTGTTCTTTCTTCCATAGCGGTTTCGATTGGATTTGCAAAAAATACCATTGTTGATATTATAGTAACAAGAGATTTCAAAATTGATGCACTTAAGTATATTCAGTTATCAAAAATGAATGACATTATATTGCAATATATTCATTTTTTATATCAGAACCAACTCATTTCACCGAGCACTCGTCATCCATTATATATCATTAAACCTAAAATATAATTATATTCGGAGCGGGAGAGCCATTCTTAGAACAATTTCAAAGATAGAATTGTCCAATATTTTGCATTTTCAATTCTTCTAAGCCAACGCATAGTGCATTTAAACGTAAATTATAAAGGTTGGTTCAATGACAATTATAACTACGAGTTGCTTCGAGATATCCCCTCCTTTAATTTTGAATTCACTTTTCTGTCGACATGTTGATACATACACTAAAAGGTTCAGTGTCATATCAAGCACATTATCTTAAAAAATGGTCCGTTTCACTCAGACCATAGAAAGAATGTTTGTTTGAATATTTAGCGTAATTTGAAACAATTTAGAGCAAACAGACACTCAGTTAACCTAACCACTCTTTCCCGCGATCCTGAGATACGAAGGATAATGGGACGCAATGTCGTATATCAATCATCATAGAGACTGCGGCTGTGCGGGATTTCAAACTCACGACCCTTGGATTGGTAGTCAGACGCGCTACAGAGTTTGCTAACCGAGTTCGGCATTAAAAAGAACAGGCTTTGAAAACACTATAGAAATATTTAAGATTTAAACTAGTATATATAGCTTTTATAGCGAAAATGGTTGGGATACATTACAGCCTAGAAAATTAAAACATAAACAAATACATTTTATAAAATGAAAACTGAAATAACTCTACTTATACCCGATACTGTATCGGCTGGAATAACTTACAATTTACGACGTTCACACAATATTCAACCAATTATTTGTTATACACAACTCTGCCAACGTGTTTCTTCCTTCGACAGTAGAAACTAAGTTAGCAATAGTTAGATAGAATAGTTTTGAAACCCAAAACTCACGAAGAGTGAGTTTATCTAAAAATAGACGTGCTCATTTTATTGATAAACTCCCTACATTATACCTCCATGAAGAAAGATATAAATACATATATACACATCGCATGGAGTGACACCGACTCCAAATCACTCCACAACCGACTCCGAATCACTCCACAACTGACTCCGAATCACTCCACAACTGACTCCACAACTGACTCCGAATCACTCCACAACTGACTCCAAATCACTCCACAACTGACTCCGAATCACTCCACAACTGACTCCGAATCACTCCACAACCGACTCCAAATCACTCCACAACTGACTCCGAATCACTCCACAACCGACTCCAAATCACTCCACAACTGACTCCGAATCACTCCACAACTGACTCCGAATCACTCCACGACTGACTTTGAGTGACTGCGGCTAAGTAATAGTCGCCTCGCATCACTCGGGGTGATTTATAATTTACGACACTCACATTGGTTTCATTTTAAATATATATATATCTATCAATCGTAGACATATTGTAGTGTTCTGACTATTTAATGTTATTTTCAAATGTTCAATTAAAAAACGTACATCAATTACCGTGGTATATTCAGTGTTATCATTATGATTATCTCCAATTTATTGTATGTTAGTTCCTTTACACAGCATATGTTTTAATAATTACATTGTTGAACCAGATAATAATCAAGAGTATAAAATAAAATATAATTATCAATTTAGTACAATACCGTTTCCCGACTAAAAGCTGCTTGCCGGAAAAGCCGTTTATACAGTGTGATATATAATTCCAAAAATATGATTCTACTTTATTGTATAAGGTTATCTTAATAAACATTATATATACATCTTCTCACAACGTGCTGCATTTGTGTTAATTACCTAACGGATATATTGATGTTTTGTAAAACAGATTGGCGCAAATGACATTTCACAATCTGTATACAGTACAGAACAATATCCTTTTTTCATCCAGTATATAAAACATGAAATCATAAGGCCATACATAATTGCCAATATGTAAAGGTTCATATAAGATGGTTAGTAACGGCTTTTCTTTGTTAATAAATATATGTTAATATTTGTTTATAATTCTCAAAGTTTAGTTGAAAAGGTTCAATGTCATGTTAATTACCCGATATACCAAATTCTCCCACACATACGTACATACATATATACGCATACTGTTTCACTATCGCACATCATTGACACATAACGCACGATTTTCTATATACATTTATTTCTTACATTGTTACAACTGTCATTTTTAACTTTAATGAATTCTATTTAACACATGTCCAGTTTCTAAAATATACTTCAAAATATGATTCAAAATACACTCCAATATGTTTTTTCGAATACTATTTCTTAACATGGTCCCAATATCTGATTTACTGTCACAATCCATGCTTCTGGCAACACATATTGTAATAAATCGGCCTGGCCCTGGTGCACTAACTGACTGACTTCATTACTGAAAATTAAAGAAAATTTATATGAGATAAAGAAATAAATGCGATGTTTGTTCATATGTAAGCTTAATTTACACCGCCACCAGTTTCCAACATGGCTAATGCACTCCGAAAAGTGAACGGTTTAGTCTTTTTAGATTTGAGGGGGATAGTGCAGGAAATAAATGTCATAGAAACTCAATCATATATTTCAGCTGGTTCTTTAGCATGCTCGATGTATAGCACCATCATAAAGATCCTCAGTATAAAGTCACAGCTAAATGACTGTTAGCACTGTAAGTTAGCCAGCCACACGTATCGAACTCTCCATCCTGAGCTAGAAGTATCGTGCTCTACCGACTGAGCTAATGGGTCTGGCTAAAAAACTGACAATGTACTTTAAATTAAACAGCCAAATATATGTGTATAGTTTGAGAACTCCGGGGCTGTTCGTGTTATGATATGTATGTTCAAAACATTGAACAAAATCTTATTGTTATAAACTTGCGTGTATGCGGACATTTTTTACTAAATGCAACTATTATGTTATGTAACAAGCAGTCAAGGGGTTGCAAGCTCAAATCTCCGCTTAGCCAGTCTATTTGATGATTTAAATATATGTAAATTCCAATATTGTGTTTCATTTTCATTCGTCTGTAATCACTGATTCAAGTGGGAAAGTAGTCAGTTACTTGCACGGATATTGGGTGTGCCAAATAAGTGGTCACAGGTTTGACACCTCTCAGATCCTCGGTTGTACTCATGATTATTTTTTTTGGATTCAATAGTAAAAATAAGCTGAAAAGGTTAAACTACATTAAAATTTACCATTGGCCCCTTTTGATCATTGCAACTTCTTCATTTAATGCTTCTGTACACGTTTTCTATGTCACGATATTGAATGGCCTTGAAACTTTTTTTTATGCTTCTCCATAGTTGATGATACCACGGCAGGTATTTCATGCACCGTCAAAAGAATCTCAATCCATCTATAACATGAGCCTCTGTTTAGCACTCCTGAAATGTGCTGAATAATTTCTTATTTTCACAATTCATGTTACAATTTTCTGTTTAACAGGAAACACAAAACGTGTACAAATTTATTTTTAACATTTTCTCATTTCATTCCCTGTCGAATAGAAGAAAAAGAATGTAAGAATACTGTCCGAATCCCCGGCTGGCAACAATCTCCGTGGTGACAGATATACGACACTGTGTGTTTTTATCATTCGTCTTTCACCGCTGATTCAAGTGGAAAAGTTATCAGGTACTTGCGGAGATGGAGTGTGCTCGAGTACTGGTTAATCCCAGGAAACAGTGGTTAGGCGATCGTCTGTAAGCCCTCGATGGCATAAAAATAATGCTAAAATCGAGTATTGTCGATAGTTTTATAGTTGTTTCAACTTCGTTATTTACAAGCACTTCTGTAGGTTTAGAACGAAAAGAAATATACTCTTCCATGCTTGTCAGTCACTTCCTTGACAAAAACCTGTTTAATTTACATTTCTGACATCTCGAAATGAAAATACTTCGCTTTGTAAATGCGACTCGACTTTTAATTAACCAAACGGCGAAATTAAACCCCGAAATTGAAAGTAACATAAAGGAACTATGCGCGTAGCGATGCGCCGTAATAACCAGCAGAAACGTCTTTAAGTGAACGATTTAGTTTTATGAGGGGTGAATTAATGACCTATAATTCCCAAGCGGGCACTTTCCAGCTATCCAAACTCTATAATATAAGCAGTTTGACACATACTAACGTGCAAATATCCTATTCTGACTATTATTTTCGCAATTCAGAAATAAAATAATTCTGATATATATCTTCTGATATAAACCTGTTTATTTTCTTTACTAGAAGTTGTATGTGTAATGTATGGTGCTGTGTGACATGTTTTGTAATTAATTATGTATTGTCGTACTGTTTTATTGTGTGTTGATAATAACTATCATGTTTGTAGAAAGATTTTATTAACCCCTCACGATAGGATTGTCTCTTTTTGTGTCCACTCGCTTACAGATATAGTTTTTTCAATGCAAAAAAAAAAACAAATTCAAGTATGGTTTATTGAGTCGTTTGGTATTTTTATGTCCTTGACTACATTATCGTCATAGGTTATCATTCGTTTGGAATCAGGTTATATTAATGCGAGCAGATATAACTGCAAAGTCTTTATAAAAAAGGTTACTTTATATGACACTGCGGTAAACAACGATATCTACATAAAATGTGTAAAACGTATTTCTTATAGTAGAAATGTATCCGCACATGAAAATACACAATAATTTGCAAATGAACGAGCTTGTTTTGTTAAAGACAGTGCAGTGACAAACCTAGGTTTTGTTAAAGACAGTGCAGTGACAAACCTAGGTTTTGTTAAAGACAATGCAGTGAAAAACCTAGGTTTTGTTAAAGACAGTGCAGTGACAAACTAGGTTTTGTTAAAGACAATGCAGTGATAAACCTAGGTTTTGTTAAGGACAGTGCAGTGACAAACTTAGGTTTTGTTACAGACAGTGCAATGACAACCCTAGGTTTTTGTTAAAGACGGTGCAGTGACAAACCTAGATTTGTTTAAGACAGTGCAGTGAAAAACCTAGGTTTTGTTAAAGACAGTGCAGTGAAAACCTAGGTTTTGTTTAGGTTTTGTTAAAGACAGTGCAGTGACAAACCTACGTTTTGTTAAAGACATTGCAGTGACAAACCTAGGTTTTGTTTAGGTTTTGTTAAAGACAGTGCAGTGACAAACCTAGGTTTTGTTAAAGACAGTGCAGTGACAAACCTAGGTTTTGTTTAGGTTTTGTTAAAGACAGTGCAGTGACAAACCTAGGTTGTGTTAAAGACAGTGCAGTGACAAACCTAGGTTTTGGTAAAAACAGTCCTCAAATGCTCATAAATGCATCAATTTGTTAAAATCTTTTGAAAGTCACTGTTAAACACCAATGTCGCTTATTACAGCACATGTTATGCCAGCTATTGCGCTATTCATCTGTAGTAAGAATTAAACCACAGACCGTATCGAGCATTCTGAAAAGATTTCGAACCGAATAACACTGTTCAGGGGCAAGATTTTTTTATCGTCACAAACATGAGGCGCAACTGTGTGGTGAGGCATTGTCATGCTTATGTATCTCATACTATGCCATGCATATCAAGTAAGAGTTTCTAATGTCTACTAATTAATAAATGGTACCAATTATCTTTTGCATTATTTTTATTGGGTATTCAAGTGTATTTTAACATGACTGTAAAGTTAGTAGGTAGTTCGCAGTTGGTAGTTGGGGATTCGAATAACCAACTACCGACCAGCTGCCAGTTCGGGATTCGGAATCGTTATTATAATTACTATTTCATTTACATATTTTACTCGTGTTAATATGTTTAAAAATATAATCAATAACAAATGTATGTAAATTAATATAAAATCTGAATCCCCAACTGGCAGCTGGTTGGTAGTTGGCGATTCACGGCGAATCCCCAACTGGACATTTTGAATTGCCGTCTGGTGAGTATACTCATTTTATTGAAGAACCAACCCGGCCAAAGTGTGTTATTTATTATTATAAATTTATTCTTAATTGAATTGACAGATTAAAAAAAATAAAACAACGATTTATAAAAAAATCCGAATCCCCAACTGGCAGCTAGTTGGTAGTTGGCGATTCGCCGCGAATCCCCAACTGGACATTTTGAATCACCGTCTGGTGAGTATACTCATTATATTGAAGAACCAATCCGGTAAAAGTGTGTTATTTATTATTATAAACTTATTTTTAATTGAATTGATTGATTAAAAAAATAAAACAATGATTTAAAAAAAATCCGAATCCCCAACTGGCAACTGGTTGGTAGTTGGCGATTCGCCGCGAATCCCCAACTGGAAATTTTGAATCGCTTCCTGGTGAATATACTCATGGTATTGAAAGAAAAACGCGGGAACGGTGTTTATTTATTGTTATGAACTGTTTTTCTATGAAACTGATTTGTTTTAAAAAACAAATATCGATTTGAAAAAAAAAATGAATTCCAAATTTGCCATTGTGATTCACCGTATTGTGAGTATATCCGTTTTATTGAAGAAACAAACCACCATTGGTGTTATTATTATCCTAAATCTGTTTTCTTTATTGAATTGATATGTTAAAATAATAAAACAGCGATTTAAAAAAAAAATCCGAATCCCCAACTGGCAGCTAGTTGGTAGTTGGCGATTCGTGGCGAATCCCCAACTGGACATTTTGAATCACCGTCTGGTGAGTATATTCATTATATTGAAGAACCAACCCGGCAAAAGTGTGTTATTTATTATTATTAACTTATTTTTAATTGAATTGATTGATTAAAAAAATAAAACAACGATTTCAAAAAAAATCCGAATCCCCAACTGGCAACTGGTTGGTAGTTGGCGATTCGCCGCGAATCCCCAACTGGAAATTTTGAATCGCCTCCTGGTGAATATACTCATGGTATTGAAGGAACAGCGCGGGAACGGTGTTTATTTATTGTTATGAACTGTTTTTCTATGGAACTGATTCGTTTTCAAAAACAAATATCGATTTGGAAAAAAAACGAATTCCAAATTTGCCATTTTGAATCACCGTATTGTGAGTATATTCGTTCTATTGAAGAACTAAACCACCATTGGTGTTATTATTATCATGAATCTGTTTTCTTTATTGAATTGATATGTTAAAATAATAAAACAGCGGTTTAAAAAAAATATCCGAATCCCCAACTGGCAGCTAGTTGGTAGTTGGCGATTCGCCGCGAATCCCCAACTGGACATTTTGAATCAACGTCTGGTGAGTATATTCATTATATTGAAGAACCATACCGGCAAAAGTGTGTTATTTATTATTATAAACTCATTTTTAATTGAATTGAATTATTACAAAAATAAAACAACGATTTAAAAAAAATCCGAATCCCCAACTGGCAACTGGTTGGTAGTTGGCGATTCGCCGCAAATCCCCAACTGGAAATTTTGAATCGCTTTCTGGTGAATATACTCATGGTATTGAAGGAACAGTGCGGGAACGGTGTTTATTTATTGTTATGAACTGTTTTTCTATAGAATTGATTTGTTTTCGAAAACAAATATCGATTTGAAAAAAATCCGATTCCATAATTGGCCATTTTGAATCACCGTATTGTGAGTATATTTGTTCTATTGAAGAACCAAACAACCATTGGTGTTATTATTATCCTGAATCTGTTATCTTTGTTGAATTGATATGTTAAAATAATAAAACAGCGGTTTAGAAAAAAAAATCCGAATCCCCAACTGGCAGCTAGTTGGTAGTTGGCGATTCGCTGCGAATCCCCAACTGGACATTTTGAATCACCGTCTGGTGAGTATACTAATTATATTGAAGAACAAACCCGGCAAAAGTGTGTTATTTATTATTATAAACTTATTTTTAATTGAATTGATTGATTACAAAAATAAAACAACGATTTAAAAAAAAATCCGAATCACCAACTGGCAACTGGTTGGTAGTTGGCGATTCGCCGCGAATCCCCAACTGGAATATTTGAATCGCTTTCTGGTGAATATACTCATGGTATTGAAGGAACAGTGCGGGAACGGTGTTTATTTATTGTTATGAACTGTTTTTCTATAGAATTGATTTGTTTTCGAAAACAAATATCGATTTGAAAAAAATCCGATTCCATAATTGGCCATTTTGAATCACCGTATTGTGAGTATATCCGTTTTATTGAAGAACCAAACCACCATTGGTGTTATTATTATCCTAAATCTGTTTTCTTTATTGAATTGATATGTTAAAATAATAAAACAGCGATTTAAAAAAAAAATCCGAATCCCCAACTGGCAGCTAGTTGGTAGTTGGCGATTCGCCGCGAATCCCCAACTGGACATTTTGAATCGCCGTCTGGTGAGTATACTCATTTTATTGAAGAACCAACCCGGCAAAAGTGTGTTATTTATTATTATAAACTTATTTTTAATTGAATTGATTTATTACAAAATAAAACAACGATTTAAAATAAATCCGAATCCCCAACTGGCAACTGGTTGGTAGTTGGCGATTCGCGCGAATCCCCAACTGGAAATTTTGAATTGCCTCCTGGTGAATATACTAATGGTATCGAAGACACAGTGCGGGAACGGTGTTTATTTATTGTTATGAACTGTTTTTCTATGGAAATGATTTGTTTTCAAAAACAAATATCGATTTGAAAAAAAAAACGAATTCCAAATTTGATTTTGAATCACCGTATTGTGAGTATATTCGTTCTTTTGAAGAAACAAACCACCATTGGTGTTATTATTATCCTAAATCTGTTTTCTTTATTGAATTGATATGTTAAAATAATAAAACAGCGATTTAAAAAAAAAAAATCCGAATCCCCAACTGGCAGCTAGTTGGTAGTTGGCGATTCGCTGCGAATCCCCAACTGGACATTTTGAATCGCCGTTTGGTGAGGATACTCATTTTATTGAAAAACCAAACCGGTAAAAGTGTGTTATTTATTATTATTAACTTATTTTTAATTGAATTGATTGATTAAAAAAATAAAACAACGATTTCAAAAAAAATCCGAATCCCCAACTGGCAACTGCTTGGTAGTTGGCGATTCGCCGCGAATTCCCAACTGGAAATTTTGAATCGCCTCCTGGTGAATATACTCATGGTATTGAAGGAACAGCGCGGGAACGGTGTTTATTGATTGTAATGAACTGTTTTTCTATGGAACTGGTTTGTTTTCAAAAACAAATATCGATTTGGAAAAAAAACGAATTCCAAATTTGCCATTTTGAATCACCGTATTGTGAGTATATTCGTTCTATTGAAGAACCAAACCACCATTGGTGTTATTATTATCCTAAATCTCTTTTCTTTATTGAATTGATATGTTAAAAGAATAAAACAGCGATTTAAAAAAAAAATCCGAATACCCAACTGGCAGCTAGTTGGTAGTTGGCGATTCGCGGCGAATCCCCAACTGGAAATTTTGAATCGCCTCATGGTGAATATACTCACGGTATTACAGGAACAGCACGGGAATGGTGTTTATTTATTGTTATAAACTTTTTTTTCTATAGAATTGATTTGTTTTCGAAAACAAATATCGATTTGAAAAAAAAAATAATTCCAAATTTGCCATTTTGAATCACCGTATTGTGAGTATATTCGTTTGACTGAACGACCAAACCAACCTCCATTGGTGTTATTATTATCCTAAATCTGTTTTCTTTATTGAATTGATATTTTAAATTAATAAAACTGCGATTTTAAAAAAAATCGAATCCCCAACTGGCAGCTAGTTGGTAGTTAGCGATTCGCGGCGAATCCCCAACTGGACATTTTGAATCGCCGTCTTGTGAGTATACTCATTATATTAAAGAACCAACCCGGCAAAATTGTGTTATTTGTTATTATAAACTTATTTTAATTGAATTGATTGATTAAGATTATAAAACAACGATTTGAAAAAAATCCGAATCCCCAACTAGCAACTGGTTGGTAGTTGGCGATTCGCGGTGAATCCCCAACTGGACATTTTGAATCGCCGTCTGGTGAGTATACTCATTTTATTGAAGAAGCAACCCGGCCAAAGTGTGTTATTTATTATTATAAACTTATTTTTAATTGAATTGATTGATTAAAATTATAAAACAACGATTTAAAAAAAATCCGAATCCCCAACTGACAGCTGGTTGGTAGTTGGCGATTCGCCGCGAATCCTCAACTAGAAATTTTGAATCGCCTCCTGATGAATATACTGATGGTTTTGAAGGAACAACGCTGGAATGTTGTTTATTTGTTATTTTCAATTGTTTTTCTATAGAACTAATTCTTTTTTTAAACATATATCGATCTGAAAAAAATAATCCGAATCCCCAAATGGCAGCTGATTGCTAGTTTGTGGAAATTTTTAACCGCCTCCTGATGAATATACTCATAGTATTGAACGAACAACGTGTGAATGGTCTTGTTTATTTATTGAATTGATTGATTAAAGTAATAAAAAAGTGATTTTTAAAAAAAAATCCGAATCCACAACTGGCAGCTGGTTGGTGGTAGGTGATTCGCCGCGAATCCCCAACTAGCCATTTTGAATCGCCGTCTGGTAAGTATACTCTTTATATTGTGCGGTCCTGGTGTCTTTTTTTATTATTTTAAGCTCTTTTTCTATTGAATTGATTCCTTGAAATAATAAATCATCGATTTAAAAAAATCCGAATCCCCAACTGGGAGCTGGTTGATAGTTAGTACTATATTCATTGACCTCTTTTTTCGTAGAAGATACGATTTCCGCAAAATTTCAACATAGTTTACAAAATGTATTTGTAATATTATTCACAAAAATAACAATTAACGGAATGACTTTGATTGTATTTTTATGTAGAGGGCATAAATGTGTTTAACACAATGTGAGTATATTCAACCAGTGATATGACACCAATTATTCTATAAATAGCCGCAATTATAATTCTATGAGTACTTTGTGGAGACACGTCATCAGATAACACAACATCACAATAAACACGTATCAGTTTACTTTTTATATCTTTTATTACGGTTTCCCATTATTTGTACATGGTAGGTGATAAAAATATGACATAACATAAGTTGTCTGTGATATAACCACATAAACGGAATTGTGGTGGTCTTACATTTAAAAGTCAACCATGCTGAAATAACGTTTTATATAAACAGTTTTATTTCCAGATAGCTCGAACCCAACGGGACTGGATAATATAGCTCGATTTAAGGATTGTTCGACCAAAATATTGTTCAACATCATACCACACATATACATTTATATACATCGAAATAAGAATTCAACCTGGATAAGAAAAGTGGTTCAAGCCACATGCAGTTTCCCAGCCCGCCGTGTACAGTTCTCCAGTATATATTTACTATAGAAAAGCTATCGAGACTGAAATTATTTTATATAACCATGATCAACAAAACATCTATCATAACTTTACAAGTATCTTCACCTGAATCATGATTAAAAGTAATACTAACATAAAGATTGAAAAATCTTTTTTTTCTCTGGTAACAGACGCTAACATTGGCACGACCAGTATATACACACCATTGTTAAATGATGGACATAGAACCATCAACATCTTCCATCGTAAACAAGTTTATTAACTCTGTACATTGAAGTAAAATGGCGCATACAGTTTGATTACCAGAGCCCTGTCACACTATCACCGATTATTTACTACATATCACAACATATATCAGAGCCATACAACAACATCCATAGTTCATTACTACAGCAATGTCATAGAATTATAATAAAAATACATAGAAATAAAAAAATAACACCTATATTGAATAGTTTCAGTTTCAAGCATCGTTTATGCTTAAATAACGTGTTTTGCTTTTGAAAATATATCCTCAATCGATATATCTAAAATTTCTTTTTGTTCTTGTAAAAACATGACATAGAGAATATAATGGGGCTGACCACACAGCATTGCCTGGTTCCAATGTCACATGTCAAAATCTCAGTTAATCTACTATTAATCTTAACACATACTTAAAATTGCTATACATAGACTGTATGATTAGTAAAATCTGTCCATTGATATTATTTTCCAAGTACGGAAATTTGAACTGTCAATAATATTGGAGAACTGGTTATGTGGACACGATTTAATACAATTTTGACAAAGAATGTGGAAGTGTACAGAATTATCTCTATCCCCGATTTTAAAGTCAGTAATATGCTTAACTGGAGAAGGCTATCATAGACAACAATACTTGCCTCATTATTGGCAAAACTTATAAAAGTACCATCCATATCACTAAATAGACAGTCATTTAATGTATAAACACCATACGTACAACATAACTTAACAAGTGACAAACCGTTATAATTTTCATAGTTTTTTGGAATCGAACATTTATCAGATGAGTAGACAACACCAATTCCATATATATAAAATATCATTAGAAATACAATCTTTAATTCCAAAATTAATATCACCAGACCAAAATATTTCTGCATTAGAGTATTCAGTAGCTACCAGTAAAGCTATTTCCATTGATTTACATGGGTCATATCACAAAAGCTAGAATAGCCATACCACATCATTTCCCTATTATTTACTATAGCCATATCATAACAGGTAACAGATCCATATCACACCAGCAACGGGTTTCTTTACATGGTGCCCCAACACAACCGGTAACTTGAAAGAACCATTTCACACCATCTTTGTTATTTACGAGCCATAGCAAAATAGTAAATATAAAGATTAAAAGTCGAATTTTGAGTTATCATAAGGTAATGAAAAACATTAGCCTAGTTTAATGTTGCCGAATGCCCTTCAGGCTTCACGAACATTAAACTGCCCTTATGTGTTTCATCACCCGATGAAAACTCAAAATTCAGCTTTCATCCTTAAAACAAGGCTCTTGCAGTGAAGTACGGTGTCAACGAAAAACCAAAATAATTACTCATTGTCCAGTACGTATTCGCAAAACTATTACGTGCACATGCGAATATCGTGCGGGAACATTCAGAAAATCATGATGCTTCCGTTTTAGACCATCGTACAGGATGTTCTTTCCTCTGAAAGTAAACACGCTGACAAAGTGCCCACCATTGCCATACGTTATACCAAATATGATGTACCTGAAATATGAAATATTTTTATTAAAATTTTTTATTTTTATTTAATCAATCAATTCAATTAAAAATAAGTTTATAATAATAAATAACACACTTTTACCGGGTCGGTTCTTCAATATAAAGAGTATACTCACCAGACGTTGATTCAAAATGTCCAGTTGGGGATTCGCGGCGAATCGCCAACTACCAACTAGCTGCCAGTTAGGGATTCGGATTTTTTTTTTAAATCGCTGTTTTATTATTTTAACATATCAATTCAATAAAGAAAACAGATTCAGGATAATAATAACACCAATGGTGGTTTGGTTCTTCAATAGAACGAATATACTCACAATACGGTGATTCAAAATCAAATTTGGAATTCGTTTTTTTTTTTCAAATCGATATTTGTTTTTGAAAACAAATCATTTCCATAGAAAAACAGTTCATAACAATAAATAAACACCGTTCTCGCACTGTTCCTTCGATACCATGAATATATTCACCAGGAGGCGATTCAAAATTTCCAGTTGGGAATTCGCGGCGAATCGCCAACTACCAACCAGTTGCCAGTTGGGGATTCGGATTTTTTTTAAATCGTTGTTTTATTTTTTTAATCAATAAATTCAATTAAAAATAAGTTTATGATAATAAATAACACACTTTTACCGGGTTGGTTCTTCAATAAAATGAGTATACTCACCAGAGGGCGATTCATAATGTCCAGTTGGGGATTCGCCGGGAATCGCCAACTACCAACTAGCTGCCAGTTGGGGATTCGGATTTTTTTTTTTAAATCGCTGTTTTATTCTTTTAACATATCAATTCAATAAAGAAAACAGATTTAGGATAATAATAACACCAATGGTGGTTTGGTTCTTCAATAAAACGGATATACTCACAATACGGTGATTCAAAATGGCCAATTATGGAATCGGATTTTTTCAAATCGATATTTGTTTTCGAAAACAAATCAATTCTATAGAAAAACAGTTCATAACAATTAATAAATACCGTTCCCGCACTGTTTCTTCAATACCATGCGTATATTCACCAGGAAAGCGATTCAAAATTTCCAGTTGGGGATTTGCGGCGAATCGCCAACTACCAACCAGTTGCCAGTTGGGGATTCGGATTTTTTTTAAATCATTGTTTTATTTTTGTAATAATTCAATTCAATTAAAAATGAGTTTATAATAATAAATAACACACTTTTGCCGGGATGGTTCTTCAATATAATGAGTATTCTCACCAGACGGTGATTCAAAATGTCCAGTTGCGGATTGCTGAGAATCGCCAACTACCAACTAGCTGCCAGTTGGGGATTCGGATTTTTTTTTAAAACCGCTGTTTTATTATTTTAACATATCAATTCAATAAAGAAAACAGATTCATAATAATAATAACACCAATGGTGGTTTGTTTCTTCAATAGAACGAATATACTCACAATACGGTGATTCAAAATCAAATTTGGAATTCGTTTTTTTTCTTTCAAATCTATATTTGTTTTTGAAAATAAATCATTTCAATAGAAAAACAATTATAACAATAAATAAACACTGTTCCCGTACTGTTCCTTCGATACCATGAATATATACACCAGGAGGCGATTCAAAATTTCCAGTTGGGGATTCGCGGCGAATCGCCAACTACCAACCAGTTGCCAATTGGGGATTCGGATTTTTTTTAAATCGTTGTTTTATTTTTTTAATCAATCAATTCAATTAAAAATAAGTTTATAATAATAAATAACACACTTTTTACCGGGTTGGTTCTTCAATATAATGAGTATACTCACCAGACGGTGATTCAAAATGTCCAGTTGGGGATTCGCGGCGAATCGCCAACTACCAACTAGCTGCCAGTTGGGGATTCGGATTTTTTTTTTAAATCGCTGTTTTATTATTTTAACATATCAATTCAATAAAGAAAACAGATTCAGGATAATGATAACACCAATGGTGGTTTGTTTCTTCAATAGAACGAATATACTCACAATACGGTGATTCAAAATCAAATTTGGAATTCGTTTTTTTTTTCAAATCGATATTTGTTTTTGAAAACAAATCATTTCCATAGAAAAACAATTATAACAATAAATAAACACCGTTCCCGTACTGTTCCTTCGATACCATGAATATATTCAACAGGAGGCGATTCAAAATTTCCAGTTTGGGATTCGCGGCGAATCGCCAACTACCAACCAGTTGCCAGTTGGGGATTCGGATTTTTTTTAAATCATTGTTTTATTTTTTTAATCAATCAATTCAATTAAAAATAAGTTTATAATAATAAATAACACACTTTTGCCGGGTTGGTTCTTCAATAAAATGAGTATACTCACCAGACGGCGATTCAAAATGTCCAGTTGGGGATTCGCCGCGAATCGCCAACTACCAACTAGCTGCCAGTTGGGGATTCAGATTTTTTTTTTAAATCGCTGTTTTATTATTTTAACATATCAATTCAATAAAGAAAACAGATTTAGGATAATAATAACACCAATGGTGGTTTGGTTCTTCAATAAAACGGATATACTCACAATACGGTGATTCAAAATGGCCAATTATGGAATCGGATTTTTTTCAAATCGATATTTGTTTTCGAAAACAAATCAATTCTATAGAAAAACAGTTCATAACAATAAATAAACACCGTTCCCGCACTGTTCCTTCAATACCATGAGTATATTCACCAGAAAGCGATTCAAAATTTCCAGTTGGGGATTCGCGGCGAATCGCCAACTACCAACCAGTTGCCAGTTGGGGATTCGGATTTTTTTTGAAATCGTTGTTTTATTTTTTTAATAATTCAATTCAATTAAAAATGAGTTTATAATAATAAATAACACACTTTTGCCGGGATGGTTCTTCAATATAATGAGTATACTCACCAGACGGTGATTCAAAATGTCCAGTTGGAGATTCGCGGCGAATCGCTAACTACCAACTAGCTGCCAGTTGGGGATTCGGATTTTTTTTTTAAACCACTGTTTTATTATTTTAACATATCAATTCAATAAAGAAAACAGATTCATGATAATAATAACACCAATGGTGGTTTAGTTCTTCAATAGAACGAATATACTCACAATACGGTGATTCAAAATGGCAAATTTGGAATTCGTTTTTTTCCAAATCGATATTTGTTTTTGAAAACGAATCAGTTCCATAGAAAAACAGTTCATAACAATAAATAAACACCGTTCCCGCGCTGTTCCTTCAATACCATGAGTATATTCACCAGGAGGCGATTCAAAATTTCCAGTTGGGAATTCGCGGCGAATCGCCAACTACCAACCAGTTGCCAGTTGGGTATTCGGATTTTTTTTAAATCATTGTTTTATTTTTTTAATCAATCAATTCAATTAAAAATAAGTTTATAATAATAAATAACGCACTTTTACCGGGTTGGTTCTTCAATATAATGAGTATACTCACCAGACGGTGATTCAAAATGTCCAGTTGGGGATTCGCGGCGAATCGCCAACTACCAACTAGCTGCCAGTTGGGGATTCGGATTTTTTATAAATCGTTGTTTTATTTTTCTAATCAGTCAATTCAATTAAAAATAAATTTATAATAATAAATAACACACTTTGGCCGGGTTGGTTCTTCAATAAAATGAGTATACTCACCAGACGGCGATTCAAAATGTCCAGTTGGGGATTCGCCGTGAATCGCCAACTACCAACTAGCTGCCAGTTGGGGTTTCAGATTTTATATTAATTTACATACATTTGTTATTGATTATATTTTTAAACATATTAACACGAGTAAAATATGTAAATGAAATAGTAATTATAATAACGATTCCGAATCCCGAACTGGCAGCTGGTCGGTAGTTGGTTATTCGAATCCCCAACTACCAACTGCGAACTACCTACTAACTTTACAGTCATCTCTTACTCCCGAGTATAGAACTCACGTTTTTTCCTTTCGCGCCGTTTTTAAACATATCATTTTAGGTAAATGTTGAGTCGGGATATGGCGAAAATGACGTTAAATGTGATTTATTGTCAAATTAGGATATATGGATTATGTCAATAGTGTGTGTTATACCCGTCAACTGAAAAGATCGTTTCGTGACCTTTAATTTGATATATAATAATAACGTTCAAGTATTCAGGGGACATTTTTATATGTTTTGGGTATTGATTTTAAAACGTAAGCACCGTTACCGTACGCGTCATCTAAACATTCAAGGAGGAGGGGAGAGGAGTTATCCAGAAAAAAATGTTAGTTAAGG
This sequence comes from Panopea generosa, assembly GCA_029582155.1. Lineage (NCBI taxonomy): Eukaryota > Metazoa > Mollusca > Bivalvia > Adapedonta > Hiatellidae > Panopea > Panopea generosa. Next base: position 12,891,960 of record CM055908.1, read on the forward strand.
AATAAATGTTATGTTGACAGTACATGAGATATGAACATACTGTTACTGCAAAATGTACACATTAAGTGACGTTAAGATTCATGTAAACTTTACAAAGTATTCAAATGTCATCTAGCTCTAAATGATACCGTAGGTTATACTAGTTTATTTTAGCTTGATTGAGAAGAAAGCTTTGTTCTTATATGTACCGGACTCGAGTCTGCTTCCCCGGTAGAACAAGAACTAAGTGTTGATTTGTGAATGGTATTGAGTCGTGTTAGAGATCAAACCCGCAACCTCTAGTATGAGTGGCCAATACTATCTACTACACTACCGCCCGCTTAAATAAAACCTACCGGTAGGATGTTTAGATTAACAGTTAAGTCACATAATATAGAAAATGGTACGCCTTTAGGATTAATGTATAAAACATACATAGATATGTACGGTTTATTGAGGATGGCTAAACAAATAAGTAATTAAAATATTGTTTAATAATAAAATTGTTTTGTTTTAGTTTTGAATCTATTTGTTTTACATTGATTGTGAAACAAGTTCTTACAACTTATACACATATTAAAGTCATCCTGGGAAAAACAAGTACTATGCATCGATGTGCGGATTCAACAGCATGCTTAAGGACATCACTCATAGACATAACTCGGGATCCACGTCCCTAGATTCCTGGCTTTGATGGATCATGCGCTCCGCATATAATATTTAGAGAAATCATATCTCACCGGTGTAGGGGTCATGTAATTATCCCCTTGCATTTAGTTACATTGCTGTAATTTACATACTGCAATTCTTGTGGAGCAAACTATTCCAGTTTTCAGGCAAATAATTTATTATTTTGCATATATATATAACGTACATCACGTGTAGATATGCATGACACTAGACGTAATTGCTGCGGGGATATTTATCACAGTAAGCCCAGTTTAAGTTGTTTTAGTCAGATTATAATCATTTATATCATACTTATTGTATAAACATTTCTGGCAACTTTTACAAATCACACATGTCTAAGTCTTTCTACGTAGAACCAACATGAAGCATATGTTACGATTGAAGTGTTTTGCTCAAAGACAATCCACATGGCCATGGTGCAGATAATAAACTTGCACCCGAGATTTAGGTATGATTCCCAGCTCGACCTGATACTTTTCAAAAACAACACTCATTACTAGTTCTACCCAGGAAGTGGACTTGAGCGTAGTATATATAAGTATTGAGCTTTCTCCACTATCTAGATACAGGCTGAGATAGCCGGACTTTTGACATATATTTCTTTCCTAACAGGTTAGACATACACTTTGACACTAAACCCACGTCTCTCCAATCCTGGTAAAATAGTATAATAACTACCTTTGATTCCCTGCGTCCATCGCGAAACGATGAATGGGAATGAATGTGCTGAAACTACAATCCATGCTCTACCATTGATCATGAACGCCGCATGTTTGTTTAATTGTCACTGGCTTTTGTCTACATGATCATGAACGCCGCATGTTTGTATTAGTGTCAATGGGTCTTGTCTAATATATGATCATGAACGCCGCGCGTTTCTTTTAGTGTCACTGGGTTTTATCTACATGATCATGAACGCCGCATGTTTGTTTTAGTGTCTTTGGGCTTTGTCTACATGATCATGATCGCCGCATGTTTGTTTTAGTGTCATTGGGTATTGTCTACATGATCACGAACGCCGCATGTTTGTTTTAGTTTAACTGGGTTTTGTCTACATGAACATGAACGCCGCATGTTTGTTTTAGTGTCATTGGGTATTGTCTACATGATCACGAACGCCGCATGTTTGTTTTAGTTTAACTGGGTTTTGTCTACATGAACATGAACGCCGCATGTTTGCTTTAGTGTCACTGGGTCTTGTCTACATGATCATGAACACCGCGCGTTTCTTTAAGTGCCACTGGGTTTTGTCTACATGATCATGATGCCGTATGTTTGTTTTAGATTTACTGGATTTTATCTACATGATCATGAACGCCGCATGTTTGTTTAGTGTCACTGGGTCTAACCAACATGATCATAAACGCCGCACATTTGTTTTAGTGTCACTGAGTGTTGTCTACATGATCATAAACGCCGTATGTTTGTTTTAGTGTCACTGGGGTTTGTCTACACGATCGTGAACGCCGCATGTATGTTTAGTGTCACTGGGTCTTGTCTACATGATCATGAACGCCACATGTTTTCTTTTAGTGTCACTGGGGTTTTGTCTACATGATCATGAACGCCGTATGTTTGTTTTAGTGTCACTAGGTTTTGTCTACATGATCATGAACGCCGCACGTTTATTTTAGTGTCACTGGGTCTTGTCTACATGATCATGAACGCCACATGTTTTCTTTTAGTGTCACTGGGGTTTTGTCTACATGATCATGAACGCCGTATGTTTGTTTTAGTGTCTCTAGGTTTTGTCTACATGATCATGAACGCCGCACGTTTATTTTAGTGTCACTGGGTCTTGTCTACATGATCATGAACGCCGCATGTTTCTTTCAATGTCACTGGTTTTTGTCTACATGATCATGAACGCTGCATGTTTGTTTTAGTGTTACTGGGTTTTGTTTACATGATCATGATCGCTGCATGTTTGTTTTAGTGTCACTGGTATTTGTCTCAGTTTATGATTATGAACGCCGCATGTTTCTTATAGTGTCACTGGGTTTTGTCTACATGGTCATGAACGCCGTATGTTTGTTTTAGTGTCACAATGACATGCATGTAGTTTAAATTGAGATCATGGGTGGTACGTTTCCGAAAATCCTGGTATAAATTAAACGTTTTTCATTCATGTGAATATAAGCAGTGACTTTTTCTTCTTCCAGTGTCGAGGCAGAACCACTATTGTAGCTTTGTGGCAGTTTATATACACTTGTTTCTATGTCTCTGCTATTATTATCAAGACTATTTTGCGTAAGTGCAATACAACTTTTTATCCAAAAAAAGAATTACAAAACTGTGCATACCATAATCAGTTATTATATCTACAGACATTTGAGGTGAATGATGTGTTATTTTTAAAAACATAAAAAATAGAAATCTTCTTTCACAACAAATACAGATCTATCCTACCATTCGTCAAAGTGTTATAGCCATACTGATGTCGAAAGGATCGATATATATTTATTGAACAAACTAGGCCGACACTATTTCATATCAATCCTATCTGATAAAGATCTGCAATGTATCTGAATAAAATGCTACACACGATCAAAACACTGTTTCTGGTTTAACAGGACTATCATTAATATAGTATGATTGCTTATTCTAATCGGAAAAAAACCCATACAAATATTAACCCCGATGGAACGATAATGATGACGATGTAACAGTGCTGAATGGAGCTCCCAAACATCTCACATCATTGTTACTTTT